>CM040913.1:4878629-4896129 GCA_023029165.1 Gobiocypris rarus | reverse complement strand
ATGCATTTTATTTTAAAATTAATATTTTTAATATACTTCCTATTAGCACCCATCAAGGTTAAGATACTGTATATAAATATATTATACATGTTATATTATAAAATACATCCAATTTAATATTGCAATTTTCTGTATTTCAGTCATATTTAATATGGCTAATAAATTCAGCTGCCCTTTTTGCTTTAAAGTTAATTTTAGACTCTGTTTACAAGCTTCATGAGAAGTGTTATTTCCTGTTGTGGTGAAGATTTCATGAGTTTGCGGTTTTTATCTAATATAGCAGAGACTTTTTGCCTGAGCAGTTTCAGCACCGTGTGTCTCTGCTCAGACGTGCACACAGCTTTGGTCTCCGAACCCATCACCTCGGCATCACCGGCCAGCATTTCCTCAGGTAAAACCAAACAAACAAGAAACCGTCCAGAATCTGGATTTATATTGTGTTTCCTTCTGAGACCGAAACTATCTTTATGGGCAATTTCAGAGCAAACCGAGCAGGAACATCGTTTGAGGAAACGTCTGTCTTGCTGACAGGCTGTACACTAACACTCTTCTCCACTCAGCTGAACTACAGCTGAATCCCAATAAAAACACTATCACTCCTAAATAGTAAGCAGGGTTAGTGCTTCCCAAATCATAGCATAGCAACTAGTACGGTTTCCAATGGGTTCCACTGGGATTCCATTTCCTATTCAGGTCTGTTTATGAATCATGTAGTACTTCTGGGGTAGAACTATTTGGGAAAAGAATTGGATAGTTTCCCATATTTGATTCACTAAGAAGAGCTGCTCCATAAGTTCAGTAATCAGTCTGCACTTTTTGTGTTGTATGTGTTTGGTTCACTAACAACTCTTAGTCCAAAGAGTCATTTGTTTATGAATAATTTGGTCTGTGGTGTGTTTGATTCACTCACTCACACTATAAATTTTTGGTTTAAAAGAGTCATTTTGTGAATCATTTGGTCTTCACTGTTTGTGCTTTATTTGTTTAATTCACTAACATGAACCAGTTCAAAAGAGTCATTTGTTTTTTAATCATTTGGTCTGCACTGTTTGTGTTTGATTCACTAACAAATATTGGTTTAAAAGAGTCATTTGTTTGTGAATCATTTGGTCTGCACTGTTTGTGCTTTATTTGTTTAATTCATAAACAAGAACCAGTTCAAAAGAGTCATTTGTTTGTGAATCATTTGGTCTGCACTCTTTGTGCTTTACTTGTTTAATTCACTAACATGAACCAGTTTAAAAGAGTCATTTGTTTGTGAATTTGGTCTGCACTGTTTATGATATGTTTGATTCACTAACAAAAATGAGTTCATAATTGGTTCAAAAGAGTGATTTGTTTGGGAATCATTTTGTCTGCACTGTTTGTGCTGTGTGTGTTTTGATTCATTAACACAAATTTGTTCAGCAGTAATTTGTTCTGCACTGTTTGTGCTATATGTGTTTGGTTCACTAACAACACTCCGTTCAAAAGAGTCATATTTGTTTGTGCTGTGTGTGATTTATTCACTTAACAAAAAAGGAGTTGTTTGTTTGGGTTAGACTTTTAGATGAAGAAAAGCGAGGTTGTATATTCATGGTAGAAGAGTTTTCAATGTAATGAAAGTAGCTAGATGCTAATGCTTACATGCAAACAATACGTTGGGTTCTGAGGAATCAAAACGAATTGTGATTTGGTAGTATGTACTAATATTGGGGGACAGCAGGGGTTTTCAACAGGGGGTCCGGAGCAGTACCTCATGGAGTCCGGCAATGATTCAACAGAAATACAATATTAAATCAACTTCAACCAAATGATAAATGTCTCATTGTCTCATAGTCTATACCAATCATTTTAATGCCTTTGCTGTGTTAGCATCACAGCCAATATACTGTATATGCTACTATATGATATTGCGGTATAGGCCTGGCTTGAAATCAGTTTTACACAAGATGTACAGTCAAAAGTATGAATGTGAATTGTGTTGCAGTCTGTTTTTGAGGTTTAACCTGGAAGTTTGAGATTTGAATAAGATCCTGGTTGTGTAAAATAACCTTCAGAGAGCAGACTCGTGGCAGCTGGCGTTTTGTCAGATGAAAACTTGATTGTTTTAAAGTTCGAAGGATTTTGACGGAGTCTGACGTGCGTCTTTACGACGGAACTGAAGGGACGCATCTAGTGAGAAGACACCTTTAGTCTTCTGTCATTCTCTCACTGTCACCCACGTTCCCCTCCGTGAGAAATGTCTGCGTGTTGCCGTCTGGTGTAACTCCAGCGTTCGTGAGTCGTGTCCTCCGAGCCCTGGAGATTTGAGTAGCCTATATGCGGTGTTAAAGAGGGAGGGAGGTGATGGGCTAGAAAGAAATGGCTTTCATTTCTTTTGTTTTCAAATGAAATTCTCCTGACTTTTCCCTCCTCTGACACTCTGATTAATTCCAGCAAGTTGTCTCTTTACATTAGGGCGTGAGCGGACCGGACTGAGGCTAAGCAAACCAATTTCATCTTGTTGCCATGGGAGCGCTTTCCTCGCGCCGTCAGTATCTAGAGCTTGGCCCGCCACCAGATCGAATGCGCACCAACTTCCTGTTCCTTCTGTGAGGGCTGTGAAAGTGCCTCAGATGGAGCGTTTCGCTCTGACTCTGGTCTGCTGGTAGTTTATATACAGCCGGGTCTCTAGTATGCTTTTTCAGATATTAGCTTTCATGTAGTGTCTCATATAGCGCTGTGTGAATGTAAAAGGTCTGCAAAAGTGCGGATAAATGGAGTTATTGTCTTTAGTGATGGGGAGTCGACTCCAAAAGAGAGGATTCCTCGACTCTGAATAACCCCAGAGTCGGGGTCGACTCCAGCACTGGAATGAACTCTCGGTGTCTGAAATCGCTCACTTGTTTACTGATTCTCTAATCCCTATATAGTGCATGGCAGTTGAGTGCACTAAATAAGCAAGGAGAGAATGAAATAAAGCGAGGAAATCGGACACTGACGCAATACACCGCATCAGAAAGCTGTTGCAGAAACTGTCACACATATTTATCCCACATGTAGCTCACTTTAGAAATAGAAAACAGTCACAGTGATTTTAGTTTGTAATTGTACATAGGCTTCCTCCATGCTAGCTTAAGTTTAATTGATGGTATATTAATGCAATAAATATATAGATTTGTTTTCCAACTTGTGTTCACAATCATTAAACTAACCATAAATCATAAACACATCAAGAATAAACACATACATTATGAACTTTAGGATTTAGTATCTTTAACTCACCTTTTAAGGCAATGATCATGTGCGTTTAGCGCTATCACTCTGTTTTCCTCTGTAAAATTAGGCATCGGCAACAGATAGGTAGAAATGTTGCTCATCAAGTCATCGCTAAATTTGACTAATTTGGACGGTGACGCTAAAAGTGTGCGGTTTTAATAAGGGGATTTTAAGGCTTTGTGTCGGGAGAAAATAATTTAAGCATGTAACATCTGCAATTTTGTCTTATTTCTGAGCCTGTTTTGATGTAAAGTAAATGGAGTCGAGGACAATTCCATAGACTCCTACAGTGGGAGTCGGGAACCGGCGTCGACTCCAAAAAACCTGGAATCGAACACCCCTAATTGTCTCCCAAAAGAAAGAACCGATTCTGAACTGCCTGAAATGAGCTGTCAGGTGTGTTTGTAATACATTTGCATTATTTCAGCCAATGGTCTTCATTGGCTTTCGGCGAGCAGTGTCTAATTTGCCCCGCCCTCAAACACTGTGGTTGAGGCCTGAAAGAGTGTGGTTCGTGTTGTTTGATGTCGAGAATTCGCTGTTTTCTGCGCTACTAGAGCAAATCTACTTTGATGCACTTCCAAAAGATGTGTACTCGCACTCGGATTGATACGATGAACGCCATTGTTGCTGTTCGGGTCACTGTGTTTACTAGAGTTGAGGAAGCCTCTGAGCTGAAATTCAGAAATTCAAATTCAGCGCTTGGTTTCCAAAACGGCTGCTAGCGGTCGAAGGATTGGTTTGTCTACATGTGATGCACACTGTATAATTTCGATTTGCCATGAAGAACTGGAATTGGAAATCATGTAGTCTGTACTGGTTGCATTTTGCATTTGATTCACTTTAAAAAATCCATGATTATAACATTTATTCAGGATTCGGACGACATGGATTGTGTTTTAAGGTTCTGATTCATTAAAAAGAACTGGTTTATAAGATTCATTTATTTGGGAATTTGACTCTACTGATCACACTGTATGTCTTTGGTCCTGTTTACAGCTGGTATTAAGATGCATTTTGGTCGATCGGATCACAAGTAGACGAGGGAGACATTCCCGTTTACACCTGGTGTTTTAATCCGTCTCCGTTATCCACTTTCAGACACTTCTGTCCTGAATTCATGAGGGGAGGGTCTATGGGTGGGTAAATGTATGGCTCTTTTAGATCTTTCGATCTAATGGATGAAATAAGCTCACTCAATTTACATATGAGCGTGACCGGAGACAAGGGAAAAACATACGAAGACCAGCCAAACACTGTAAGTGTGTGTTAGACATCAGGAATGGAGAGAGAATAATTGTGTTTGGTATGTTATTCATCTTCAAACCAAACTTGGGTCTCGAGCCGACAAAGTTTAAATCAGGTCTGGCTAGTGCGCTTCCCATAATGTTCACGCATTAGGTCAGGAGGAGGAGAGAAAGGGCTGTTTGAACACATTTAACCACATGAGTGTCTACACTACGAAAGCAATCCGGTCAAATGCGTTTTCTACTACCTCTGGAAGTGGTCAAAAGTGGACAAGCTCAAAGCAAATCTGGTCGCCCAAATCGCATCTTAATACCAGGTGTAAAAAGGGCCTCAGATTCACTGAAAAGAAGCTGCCCTTAAACACCTTTAGTGTCAAATTGACTAATAAAAAAACAATAAAATCTTGTCTGAGGTATATTTGAATGAAATAGCTGATATCGATGACCTGTGTCTTATAGCTCTAATATATTTTACTTTTTTATTTTTGTCTTTTTGAACAACATAGATCTTGAAATAGCAGACCAAAACAATAGGAGGACAAGACAAGAACGGGACCAGAAGACCACACAAGCTGGACTCAAATTCATCACACCCTGTCTCCACCTGAGCTCTATATTAATGAGCCAACCCTTTCAACCCTTTACAACACCGCAAACAGCCTGCAGGTACTGTGCTGTTCTTGATTTCATTATTTATTTAATATTTTTGTCTTTCTATCTCAAGGTTGTGCATCACATAGTTAAAGTCACCATAAAAGCAAAATGGACAATTCTTTTTTTATTATAGGAAGTTGCAGTATTTATAAGGGGCACCTATTGAACCCATTGGCGTTCTTATTATTTATGACTTCTTCTTCTGCTGTTGAGTCTATAGTAGCCCATAGAACTGCTTGCGGGAAAGTTGTGAAATTTGGCACACAGATAGAGGACAGTATGAACTGTTACCATAGCAATTATCATTTGGAGTCTCTAACTCAATCCCTCTAGAGCCACCAACTGTCCAAAGTTGCTAATAACCTTTGAACCGTGAGGGCTAGAAACAAAATCTTTTTCCTCTGATTCCTTGGTTCACATTTTCACAAAAACTGAACCAGATCATCTTCAGAACATGGCGATAAAAAGTTATAGTATTTAAGTTGATTCGTCAAACCGTTTTTATTTCTCGAATAATGCGCGAACTAATTTGTAGAACACGCCAAAATGATTGTGAAGCTGTATCTCTGCAGCGCTTTTGCGTATTCTGACCAAACTTTGTGTGTGCTATGACAACCATGACCTGAGGCTACCTGCACTGTTTCAATGCAGTGCCACCTGGTGGTCATTTTTGCTTATAACTTCTGAACAATTTGGCCAAAAATTCAAAAGTCAAAGTCACAGAGTCGAACGATACCCATTTTGGCGTTTGGCGTTGGCCTTTTAGAATTTTGTTGTAAAATGCTATATTTTACGACCGCATTGGCACATTTTTACAAAACTCGGTATGTGTCTTCGGTACCGTTCCCTGACAGTACTCAAAAAGTTTCAGGACTTGTGGTCAAAAGTTATAACGAAATTTCCAAAAAATACTAATAACTTTTGATTAAATTAGCCTATTATAATTAAACTGGTCACCATATATTCATTGGGTCATACCGAGAACATTAGATACCAATTTTGCCATAGTTGGATGATTTTCCGGTCCGTCATTTTGATTTTCTTTCAAAACCTACTTTTTTTTTAACTTCTCCTAGACCGTTCTCCGAATTCAATTCGTATTGTCATAAATACCAAGTGTGTTTGTGGTCTCTTTTGTTATTTCCTGCCTTCTGCCATGTGCTGTAGTCCTCTGTAGTTTTTCATCATGATTAGTTTTCCCTATTAGCCCCTCCCCCTTGTCTTGTTATCCTTGTTTCCATTTGTGCTCTGTGCTTCAGTTGTTGTTTGTCGGTCGATGTTCTCCTGTGTGCGTGTTCCTGTTGTTACACTCCTGTCTGGTTCTGTATACCCTTGTACTTCTATTTACTTTTGACATTGTGTGTTATTAAATCGTTCTTGCTGCACTTGGATTCTCACTCCGCTTCATCGCTGCTCACACGTGACACGTATCATCTTCAGACTGTGCCGACAAAAAATTATGGTTTTCGTGTCGATAGACAAAACCATTTTGGTATACCGCAGCAACAAAGTTGATGCATGATACCAAAACAACTCTGAGGTTGTATCTCTGCAATGCTTTGACACCAAACTTTGCATGTGCATTGTCACCTCAGTCTGACCCAACCACGTGAATTCCTTAACAGTGATAAACAACTAAATCATATAGTGACTGCATTAATGATTTTTGGCCATTTTGTCTAAAATATTCTTTACTTGCTCATTGTTGCAGTTGATCTGACACTCCCAAGCATGTTGGCATGGCTTAAAAATGATTTTGCGCATAATTGATTTTTAAAGTCTGCATGAAAGGGAGGTTGCGATAGATTATTCTTTCCGATTGTGATGTATATCCGAGTCAAACAGCTTCTTGAACAAGAAAGAAATGTAGGGCGGGACTTGTTGTGGTTTGCTATTGCTGTGATGTCATGTGAGTGACAGGTTGGCCTGCCTTCATAATCTTTCATCAAAATATCTTCCCCTCTATCTTGCAGTGACATCTCTTTTTTTGATGATGTGTTTACTGTCATTAAGGCGGGGCAACCTGTCACTCACATGAGATCGACCAATAGCAAACCACAACACAACATCCACAATTCCCCATGGACAAAATCAACACCCGCCCTACGTTTTTTCTCATCTGAAAAGCCCTTTCAATCAGATATCCATCACAGCAGGGAAGAAAAGACCATTGCAACTTCAGTTTCATGCAGATTTAAAGTTTTGCATGGTAAAATCACAGCCTCAGGTGGCTTATTGCTTTATTTGGAAGCCCCCGTCACCATCTGGCTCGTGCCCTGTGGTGCCGTCTCCTCCGGTGTTGTATTGGAGAAGCCCATCGACGCTCCCCTCTCTAATCAGCGCACCTGTCCAAACAGATGTCCACAGGGATTTCGTTTATTGATTGCGTGTGCCGCTCGACCGCCTCGGCGAGGGTCACAGGAAGAGCTCCTGGGGTCTCTGTAAGGAAATGAGAAATCGTTGCAGGCGTTCTTGCTCATATCATTTGTTTTTTTTAATATCTGATAAGCTTGCATGTGCTGGGTTTGTGTTTTATTTGTACGAATCAGGGCTGACTCAGGTTAGGCTCAGCAGCTGTTTTCCCAGGTAAAGTCCAGCAGCCTTGAGCGAGAGGAACGAGCACAGCTTTAACAATAATCTACTGACACCCTGCGAGACTGAAATCTGTCTGTTTGCCCCGTATGCTCTGTATTCAGGGACTCAAGGTGATGCACCTGTCGCCGTCTGGAGTTATTCACACAGTGAGGCTTTCTGTCAGGAAACACTGTGTCTTCAGGCGATGGCTTGTTAGTTTGGAGGTGGGATTCTTGTTTTGAGTGCAGTGAGTTCCGGGCTCAGGAGTGGTTAAAGTCAGCATGAAAAAGTGTTTCCCACCCACTTTATTCCTGCAATGTGATATATTTGTATTGCCTACAATGTAATACAATGTGATGTTTTGATGCAGTATGTAGTATAGAACTTTGTGTGTGTGTGTGTTTGTACGTATATATGGATGGATGGACGGACGGATGGATGGGTGGATGGATTGGCGGATGGATGGATGGGCTAATGGATGGACGAATGAATGAATGAAAGGGTGGGAGAGTGGATGGACGGATGAACAAATGGACGGATGTGTTTGTTTGTGTTTATATATGTGTGTGTATATATATATACATTATATACACACATAAACAATGGGTAGTTGTATGGATGGACTGATGAATAAAGGAATGAATGGATGGAAGGGTGGATGGTTGAATGGATAAAAGGATGGATGGATGGATGAATGAATGAATAGGTGGGAGAGTGGATGGCTGGATGGATGGATGGATGGATGGATGAATGGATGAATGAATGAATAGGTGGGCGAGTGGATGGCTGGAGGATGGTGTGTGAATGAATGAAGGAATGAATGAATGAGTAGGTGGGAGAGTGGATGGCTGGATGAATGAATGAATAGGTGGGAGAGTGGATGGCTGGAGGATCGTGTATGAATGAAGGAATGAATGAATGAGTAGGTGGGAGAGTGGATGGCTGGATGGATGGATGAATGGATGAATGAATGAATAGGTGGGAGAGTGGATGGCTGGAGGATGGTGTATGAATGAAGGAATGAATGAATGAGTAGGTGGGAGAGTGGATGGCTGGATGGGATGAATAGATGGATGAGTAGATGGACGGATGGATGGATGAATGAATGAATGGGTGGGAAGATAATGGATGGATGAATGAAGGAATGAATGAATGGGTGGGAGGGTGGCTGGATGGTTGGTTGGATGGACAAATGGACGAATGGATGGAAGAATGGATGGATGGATAAATGAATGGGTGGGAGGATGGATGGCTGAATGGACGAATGGATGGATGGATAAATTGAATGAATGAAAGAATGGTTGGGAGGATAGATGGATGGACGGACGAATGGATGGATGAATGAATGGTTCGGAGGATGGATGGATGGATGGATGGATGGACAGATGGACGAATGGATGGATGAATGAATGGGTGGGAGGGTGGATGGTCTGACGGACGGATGAACGGACAGACAGATGGACAAGTGCGTACTTTATTTGACATGACCACATTATCTATTGGTAAGATTTAAGAAACATTTAGAAACATTATTTTCAAAATCCAGTCGATTCCAGGATAAAACCAAGTCACACATCTGTTAATGTAAGTTAAATGGGTTGACGTTCACTTCAGATAATGAGTAGCTTGGCAAACTCGTTTTAAAGGATCTTTCCCCACACTCTCTCCACCGGCGTCAGGAGCTGAAAGTTCAGCTGAGGACGCTTTTTTGTTGTTGATTACCGGAGTGCGGTAATTTGAACAAGTGGAGGTCTGACTCACTCCAAAGCGACTGTCCTTTGCAGTGGATTCACTTAGCTACGTGTTCAACTAAAGAGAGGACAGACGCTTAATTAGCAGCGTTTGTTTTAAAAATGGTAAATGATTATCTGTGCACTGGAGGCATTCCAGTCTGCAGGCCTTAAGGACACGGCGTCTGATTGAATGTGTAGTGTACACACACACACACACACACACACACACACACACACACACACACATATATACACATATACACGGTTAGCTTGATCCCTTCTAATCTTGTCAGCCATCAATATGTTTGGTCATTGCAGGTATCAGTGATTGATTTTTTTTCTTCTTCTTTAGTTCAATGTGATTCTGAGTGAGAGACCAACGGCATCCAGACCTCCGTCTCTCCTCTCATTCATCGTGTCCTTGTTTCTCCTTCCCTCTCATCTTCTCCTCATTTCTTGTCTTTCTCTCACTTCACCCTGATCTCTGAGTTCAGGCCCATTGAGGTTTGGCATTAACATGCTTTTAGTATCTTCATGTGAAGTTTTTAATATCCAGAGGGTGTTTCTTAACCTCTTGTACTTGTTTGTGCTTTTGGTCTGATTTAGAGGTACTTGCTAAGCCAATCAATATCACTGTTGCTCATTGTTATTGTTCAAATCCCTAACATTATTAACATTTTATATTGTGATGTGCATTTAACTCAGTTTGTGCAACAGATTTGAGATTCCACTGCGAATGCCTTTTAAATTCCAGTTGAATTCCTGAATTTGAAAGCAGAGTTGAGACAGACTATTACTGTTGCTGGCTTGGAAAAGGCTTGCTTTCTACATAGGGAAGAAAAGCGATGATTGATGGATGGATGGATGGATAATGAGTGAATGAATGAATGAATGAATGAATGAATGTGGATGGGTGGATGAATGGATGGATGGAAAGGTATTGGATGGATGGATGATGGATAGGTGTTGGATTGATGGATGGTTGGATGGATGGATGAATGATGGATAGGTGATGGATGGATAATGAATGAATGAATGTGGATGGGTTGGTGAATGGATGATGGGTGGATAGATAGGTGTTGGATTGATTTATGGATGGAGGAATGAATGATGGATGGATGGTTAATGGATGGGTGAATGGATGATGGATAGGTGTTGGATTGATGGATGGATGGATGGATAGGTGATGGATGGTGGATGGATGGATGGATAGATGGATGGATGGACGGATAGGTGATGGATGGGGGAATGGATGGATAGGTGATGGATGGATGGATAGATTGATGGATGGATGGATGGATGGATAGGTGATGGATGGGTGAATGGATGATGGATGGATGGATAGGTGATGGATGGGTGAATGGATGGATAGGTGATGGATGGATGGATGGATGGATGGATGGATGGATAGGTGATGGATGGGTGAATGGATAGGTGATGGATGGGTGAATGGATAGGTGATGGATGGTTGAATGGATGGATGGATGGATGGATGAATGGATAGGTGATGGATGGTTGAATGGATGGATGGATGGATGGATGGATGGATGGGTGAATGGATAGGTGATGGATGGTTGAATGGATAGATGGATAGGTGATGGATGGGTGAATGGATAGGTGATGGATGGTTGGATGGATGGATGGATGGATGGATGGATGGATGGGTGAATGGATGGGTGATGGATGGTTGAATGGATGGATGGATGGATGGATGGATGGGTGAATGGATGGGTGATGGATGGTTGAATGGATGGATGGATGGATGGATGGGTGAATGGATAGGTGATGGATGGATGGATAGGTGATGGATGGGTGAATGGATGATTAATTGATGGATGGATGATTGGATGATTGATAGGTGATGGATGGATGGATGGATGGATGGATGGATGGATGGATAAATGAATGATGGATATGTGATGGATGGATGGATAAATGAATGATGGATAGGTGATGGATGGATGGATGATAGAGATTCTAGGTTCTCTGGGTGGTTGCTGGAGTGTTCTAAATAATTTTTTTAAAGGTATTCTGGATGGTTGCTATGCAGTTTCTAGGGCGATGGATCAATAGACAGTTTCTTGGCTACTCTGGGTAATTGCTAAGGTGTTGGTAGGTGGTTGCTTGGCAATTTCTAAGGTATCATGGGTGGTCACTATAGAGTTGCTAAGCAGTTTCTGGTGCACCCAGTGATTGTTAGGTGGTTGCTAGGGTGTTTGGGGTGGTTTCTAAGCTGTTTCTTGGGTATTGTGTGCCATTGGTAAGTAGTTGCTAAGGCATTGCTGCAGTTGAGCAGGTGTTCAGGGTGGGTTCTCGGGTATTTTCTCCCTACATTAACTGAAACTAAAGTTCAAGAGCTGTGGTTTGTTTAGAATCATAGCGTCTTCAGAACGTTCTATAGAATCATATAGTGACTCCAATGTTACTATAGGAACTTCAGAAGGTTTCCTCCTTCAGCATCAGGCTATAAAACTCGTTTTGAGTTCATAAATCTTTACTAACTGGAACATGTTGCATAAACGGACTCGTTTGGGAGGAACAGACAGCTGCGAATGTTTGAACAAATGTTTTCTTCCACGGATCTTCTGTGCGCAGGTTAATTAACAGATGACAGGAATGTCTGGATGCCTCATTGATCAGCAATAAACAAGGTTTGTTCGAATCAAATCGTGCTTTTTGAGTTGCTTAGAAATCTCTTAAAGATACATTCTCAGGTAGACTGAACTTTGATAACTCACTCTAACAAGCTTGGAGATTAAGTGACATGATCTTCTTGTGTTTGATTACTGAATCTTGCATATGAATCACAGTCCAACGTGAAGTCATCGTGGTGAGATGAAGAAATGTGTAATCGCTTTATCAGTGTGCTTCACTTCAGTTTGCTGTAGAGTGATTGGTTTCTGGTTCACAGGACAAACCTTTAATGTGCTGGTAAAATGAAGCAAGTAAAGCTCCAGTGGGTTCCGTCATGCTGCTGTCGCGCCCCACAGAAAGACTCGGAGAGACAGACACGAGTGTGCGATCAAATATAATCTTCACACCTCATAAAACTCTGTCGCTTTAAGATTCTGACTCGAACAAGAGGAAATGGCTGCCTGTCAGAGACGGCGAGGCTTTATTGGAAATGTTTCTGTGGTGTTAAATCCTCAGGAGAGCGCTTGATTACCGCTGAATGAGTGCGGGACACGCTGGTTGTGACTGTGAAAACAGGTAGCTCGTCTGAGGTCCACTTTGTAGCTTATTTAGGCCACTTACTCGAGAAGAGAAGGTGGTTTGCTTTCTCATGTATTGATCAGGAGCAGGAACGTCTGAAATTGGTGATTCCACAATAGACCGACATGCATGAGTTTTGCTACTCTGCTTGCAACTAAATGTCTCAAAGAATAAGTTTATTGTAAGTTTATACAGTCTTGCTCAAAAGTTTGCACATCTGTGAAAATGTGATGTTAACAAATGTTAACAAAATAAGAGGTACTTGTTAGTCCTAAATAAGATGTTTACATATAGTCCACTGGACAAAAAATAGCTGAATTTATAAAAATAACCCGTTCAAAAGTTTCTGAACCATTGATTCCCAGTGCGGTGTCTGTCGTTCCCTGGATGATCCACAGCTGTGTGTGTGTTATGTGATGGTTTCTCTTGGATCTCTTGTTTGTGCTGGGCAGTTAAATGGCCTAACGTTCTCCAGAAAAATCTAAATTCTTCAGTTTTCCAGCATCTTTTGCGTATTTGAACCCTCTCCAGCTGTATGATTCCTAGTATTACCATATGATTCTGAGATCCATCTTTTCATTGAGGGCCTCAAACACAACTATTAACAAAGGGTCACTGATTCACTGATGCTCCAGAAGGAAACACGATGCATTAAGAGCTTTTTTTCTCTTTTCCTTTGTTCTTATTTTGTTTACATATATATTTATTATATATTCTGCCCTTCAGAAGCAACAGGAGATACTTGCATGTTTCCCGGAAGACAAATTAAGTACAATTTACCTTAATCTTCAAATTCAAAATCTTTTAATGCATCGTGTCTCTCTTCTTGAGCATCGGTGTATGTTTCAAGCACATGCACGCGCTTGCTTTTCTGTTAAATTACTTGAAACTGTTTCATGGACGTACAGAAAAAATCTACTTACACTTTTATGTGGGCAGGTGTCTATTCCTGAGTTTGCGAATCTTTTGAATGATTCATTTAAAGAAGTAACTCAAGTCATTTTCTCATGAAACGGACTACGCTGGTCATTTTAATACTTTTTGGGGACAAGATAGACTTTTTAATTAGTATGTATAAATGGTCAATATTAAAACTTTACATTTTTTTTAATAAGACATAAAAATAATAATTAAAAAGATGTATTTGAACTGTTATATATTTATATCCAGTATGTATAATGTGTGTGTGTGTGTACTGTGTGTGTGTGTGTATTTTTAACAGCACTAATATAATGTCCAGTATGTATATGTGTGTGTATATATATGTGTGTGTGTGTATATATATATATATGTATATGTATATATATATATATCATATTTGTTTGCATATATATATGCAACATACATGTATATTTGTGTATTCAAATATACATAATAATTATACACCATACACACACATATATTATGTAAACACAAACTTTTATTTTGGATGCGATCAATTGCTTTGACAGCACTAATATGTTCTAATGCACGTATATTTAAAATCCATGTTTTTTATTTGAGACATTTGGTATTTGAGTATTTTGAACCATTTGTTAAAGCCACACTTTGTAACTTTTTTAGTTTATTCTTAGCTAAAAACACTTAGTTCTTTCAAAAATATATGTGCTCATTAATGTATATTTACTTCTTTCAAGTAATAAAGTATTCTCGTAAGTGTATAATATGCCATTGAAAATACATCAATACAGGTGAGGGGTTCGAATGCGCGTCGCCATGTTGCCCCTCCATCTTGAAAGTACAGTAGCCAAAGAGGGACATACCCGTAAATTCAAGCTTCGCCTCTCCCTCGCACCTCCGTCACATCAACTGATCTCTGCTCACGGAGAAAATGATATAGCCTTACGCTAGTGATGTCGTACAATATACAGAATAACGATAGCACCGATAAAAGTTACTTTACTAAGATTCGCTTGCATTCGTCTGGGAACCTGATCGCTGATGTTAGCAATGAAATGGTAAAAAATAACGAAAACGTAAAACTATTATTCATTTTACATTCATCACTTGAAGAAACACTCATGGACGAGGTCGAACTGGAAGCCATATTAATCTTGGACTAAATCAGCCACCGTAGGAGTTAAAACGAGATGGGAATTGAGAGGAACAGAAACTAATATTCACTGGATGGTCATATACCTTTTCACCGCTAGATGGGGGAAAATATCACACAGTGTCTTAACAGAAATTACTCATTAGAGTCATTTGCTTGTGAATCAGACACTATGAGAAGATGGGTTTTAATTATGAATAAATGGTAAATTATTGTTTGTTGTAAATTATAATCAAATGTAGACATTTTGAACGATTCTTTAATGAAACCGCTCAGAGTCACTTTCTCATGAATCAGACTACACTGGTCACATGTTTGTTTTTGAGGACAGCTTGATATTTTGTTGTTATTTTATTTAGTTTTGACTCTAAAGATTCAAAGAGGGTCATTGAGAAGCGCTCATAGTAGCAGCCCAGTGTCTTATAATCCTCCCTGAAATCACATGAAGCCAGCCAGTCAGATTGAAGCTTGTGATTTCAGTGTTTCCGTGTGCCGTTTGAATCAGACGGCGAGTGGGTGTGCGTTTGAAGCCCAGGCTCCTCCAGATCTGGTTAGAGGAGAGTCTCTTTGCATGAGGGCTCTTGATATTGACTTTGTTGAGAGCCTCAGGTCTGGGAATTGTTCCGAGGAGCTCTACAGAAATCACAGATGACCAGCGCTGGAGTAGATGATGAGAGCTAACTCCATTCAGCCTGGCTTTCTCGCTCTGATCAAATGGGGTTTGGGGAACAGGAACCAGTGCTATTAAATGTGACACCAGCATTTCGATCTGTTCGTGGGTGTGGCGTTACATTCAAGCTATTTGAAGGCATGAAGACATTTTTTCACAGGAAAAAACATTTTAAATATGTAATTTTGGTGATCAAAGATGAGTTTTAAGGGATAAAATGATTGACTACAGGGGGACTTTAAGAGTCATATTGTCCTCTGAAAGTCAAAGTTTGATCCTCAGTAGAAGATCGAGACTCGTATAAACCGAAGCAGCACACAGATTTGTGAGCGGATAGGTTGGAACTCTTATTTACTCTCTCTCTTTCTCTCATTTTCTCTCAATCCATTCTGATGGGATTTACAAGCAAGCGGTAATCCGTAACCGCTGCAAAATCTGTGGCCCACTACGCAATTCTATCTCTCCCTCTCTTTTTCCTCTTTCCCTTCTTAATACTAAAAATAATTTAGCTGCTTCAGTGGAGGACGCTGGTTTTATCCCCAAATCTGGGCTGAAAAGGGGCGTGTGTCTGTTGGCAGCGAGTATTGTGCAGAATTAGACTGTGACAGTCTCTCTCTCTCTCACACTCTCTCTCTCTCTCTCTCTCTCTCTCTCACACACTTCTCTCTTCTTCAGCTAAAGCGTTTTAAAAATGTCAAGGATTTAGCCTGTTGCTAAGCGGTTCACAGACTGTGTGCTGTTTTCCCGGTCCGTCATATGAAGTGTTGTGAGGCTGGCGGCCATCTGGAAGCGTCTTCTGCCTGACAACCCACTTCAGATTCACTCACACGACACATCTGTGTGTGTATGATCACCGGCTCCGGGCATGAAAACCACCACATCTGTCACGAGAATGGCCACTGTGCCGTTTTCATTGCATTTTGTTCTCATTTGTTTTTACAGGGTGTAGCAACTTATTTTTGTTGAATGTACATTGGGAAAAAAAAGTGATGTAGGATTTATTTTGAAAGATGAAATTTACAGTAAATTTCACAATTACTCAGTAACTCAGGCCCTGTCCACACGAACACGGGTATTTTATCGGGTATCCTTCCTTCCTTCCTTACTCTCTATCTTCCTTCCTTCCAATCGACCGACCGACCACACTTTCTACTGACCTTCCTTCCTTCCTTCGTTCCTTCCTTCCTTTCTATCTTCCTTCCTTCTTTCCTTCCAATCGACCGACCGACCACACTTTCTAATGACCTTCCTTCCTTCCTTCCTTCCTTCCTTCCTTCCTTCCTTCCTTCCTTCCTTCCTTCCTTCCTTCCTTCCTTCCTTCCTTCCTTCCTTCCTTCCTTCCTTCCTTCCTTCCTTCCTTCCTTCCTTCCTTCCTTCCTTCCTTCCTTCCTTCCTTCCTTCCTTCCTTCCTTCCTTCTCTCATTTCCTTCCTTCCTTCCTTCCTTCCTTCCTTACTCTCTATTTTCCTTCCTTCCTTCCTTCCTTCCTTACTCTTCCTTTTCCTTCCTTCCTTCCTTCCTTACTTCCTTACTTCCTTCCTTCCTTCCTTCCTTACTTTCTATCTTCCTTCTTTCCTTCCTTCCTTCCTTTCCTTCCTTCCTTCCTTCCTTCCTTCCTTCCTTCCTTCCTTCCTTCCTTCCTTCCTCTTCCTTCCTTCCTTCCTTCCTTCCTTCCTTCCTTCCTTCCTTCCTTCCTTCCTTCCTTCCTTCCTTCCTTCCTTCCTTCCTTCCTTCCTTCCTTCCTTCCTTCCTTCCTTCCTCTTCCTTCCTTCCTTCCTTCCTTCCTTCCTTCCTTCCTTCCTTCCTTCCTTCCTTCCTTCCTTCCTTCCTTCCTTCCTTCCCTTCCTTCCTTCCTTCCTTCCTTCCTTCCTTCCTTCCTTCCTTCCTTCCTTCCTTCCTTCCTTCCTTCCTTCCTTCCTTCCTTCCTTACTTTCTATCTTCCTTCCTTCCTTCCTTCCTTACTTTCTATCTTCCTTCCTTCCTTCCTTCCTTCCTTACTTTCTATCTTCTTCCTTCCTTCCTTACTTCCTTCCAATCGACCGACCGACCGACCACACTTTCTACTGACTGACCTTCCTTCCTTCCTTCTGGGTGATTGCAAACACGTCCCAGGATGG
>CM040913.1:4783629-4871129 GCA_023029165.1 Gobiocypris rarus | reverse complement strand
GCAGAACAATTTGGTGCAATGATTCCAGCATTGTGAAATAGCAGAGGAAGCCACGGCGGGGGGAAACGGTTTTCTGTTTGATTGACAGCTGGAGAGATGGGCCTGTCATTCTCAAGCTTTGACAGTTCTTCTAAACATGGGCAGAAAAAGGCACTGACGACTGAATGAGAGGTTGAAAAACGAATAATTATAGGTGACAGCATATCCAAAGAACTGACAGACAAACATCCTGTTTTTGGAAAGATTGGATAAGATGTGACGTTAGCATTCTTTTACCCCCCCCAAAAAACTCATGGTGGTACCATGGTACAATGATGGTAATCATGGGACTTTATTATTCACTTACATCACTTATGTAAGGGTTTGCCGTGCTACTGAACGTTTCATAACATGGTTCATATGCCATGGTGTTATCTGTTGGTATTCAAAGGAAAGTGAACGTGTGACATCATTGATAAAGAAAATCAGATAGGCAAGGTTAATTTTAGGTGAAATGTTAATCTCATATCAAAGGTCATTTTCAATCTTACAGTCTTAAAGGAACAGTAGCAAAACATTTTTTATACCTCATTTAATATATATATTATTTAATGTATATGTATGTGTGTGTGTGTATTTATACACTATTTATGAAACATATTGATACGTATTGAAAAACATAATTTATTTAAATGCAACAAAAATAAATGAAAATACATTAAAATAAATTAAAAGTATGGTAGAAATATGTCTTTAATGTATATATTTATAAAATGTGTTAATAATAATGTATTATTAATAATCTTATGTATATGTGTGTGTATATTAATGAATAATGTATATTTGTATACATATATTTATTACATAATGAAATTTAGTACATTAAAAAAATTATTTTCTATAAAATTCTCTTAAATGAAACCTTTGCTGTCGAATATACGGCTCTTTATTCTGAAGGGGAATACTTTTTTAAAACTAATTATACCATATTATAACTGAACACTTATCTGTCATTATAAGTGAAAAAACCGCCTGAATTGCTCCCAGCATGCATCAGGCTGGACACGTTTTGTGGCAGGGTCTGTGCCCACTGTGAGCACACACAAGAAGTGATGGCGGTCTCGATAGAGCCCTCAGTACAGCTTCTCATCTCTTGTTTGTGCGCTGCAGGCTTGGAGGGGCCGCTATAAGTTGCTTGTCTTGCGTTATCTCTCGCAACGCCTCCACGACGGCGGCCCACAGGCATCTCTGACAGGAAATTGATGCGCCGCTCCTCCAGAGACTCACGCTCTTCCTCGAAAGGATGAGTTCAGCTCCCTGTTGAAGTAGAGCTGTCGTCTGCGCTGTCAGAAACACACGCGCTCGCTCCCGCAGCGTCTCCACAGAGAAAACAGGGGAGTTCAGATGTTAGACAGGGTGATTGAGCACGAGCTGAATTTGAATAGGGAATGTTGCTCGCTAACGTGTGCGTTTCACGCCGTGGGTTCTGAAGCTGTGGAGGTGTCGAGGTTGGTGGCGAGAGCTCCTTACACCAGGCTTGACTTCCCTGGAGCCGAGCAGGTCTGCGATCGGATCACTCAGGTGGAAAAATGGTGTTTTTATCTGGGGTGGTGGAACAGATAGCAGAGGCACTGGAACGTTTTATGGAGATTTTAGAGTCTGAATGGAGAGTTTTGCTGTTTGGAGGTCAGAGACCCTTACGGATCTGTTCTTCTAAACATTTCGGTCACTTTCAAATGATTTCCGGCTGATTTTACATCTCACATCTCCCAAAATAAAATCTTATGAAAACTCTAAACCTGGGCTTTGTTCAGGCTTCTAACCTTTAGCTTCAATATTTGGTGTATAACTTGCCCTGTACTGAAAGAAAATACAGAATAACATGAAGGTTGGGTTTCCATTCGTTCCTTTCATATTTTATTAGATTTTCACACTGCCCGGGGCAAAAAAAGTGTCTGTTTGGATTTAAGCAGCAGATGCTTAAGAGTCCATGACTTGATCATTATTACAGTGATTATTATGATGTTTCTAGCTTGCTGTATTATTGGCAACAGTTGATGTCAAGATTCATCAGCTCAAACTGTGAAAGAATGAAGAATCGTTTTCACACATGAATCGGCTCCTCTGATTCCAGACTTTAAATGCACTGGAAGTCCCTGGGATGTGCTGTAGGAGACTTTACACAGTGCTGGACTCTTGCATTGACAATACAAGATCTTGAGCAAAAATGTATGATTTATTCTCATCAAGATGTGCGTCAATTTGTGGTTGGCTACACACACACACACACACACACGTTGGGTTTTCATGTTTTATGGAGACATTCCATAGGCGCACACACACACACACACACACACACACACACACGTTGGGTTTTCATGTTTTATGGGGACATTCCATAGGCGTAATGCATTTTATACTGTTTAAACCGTATTTTCTATCCCCCTACACTGCCCCTGCCCCTAAACCTACCCATCACACACACACACACACACACACACACACACACACACTGCCCCTGCCCCTAAACCTACCCATCACAGGAGACATGCTGCATTTTTACTGTCTCAAAAAACATCACTTAGTGTGATTTATGACCTGTTTTCCTCATGGGGACCAAAAAATGTCCCCACAAGGACAAGGATTTTGGATATTGCCATCTTTGTGGGGACATTATGTCCCCATACCGTAGGGATTACCAGTCCACACACACACACACACACACACACACACACACACACACACACACACACACACACACACACACACACACACACACACACACACACACACACACACACACACACACACACACACACACACACACACACACACACACACACACACACACACACACACACACACACACACAGAGGAGATGGTGGTCCAGTGGGTTAAACCATGGAACTGATACACAGAAGGTTGCTGGTTCGATCCTTGTGGTCACCACCAGTGTGTCCTTGAGCAAAGCACTTTACTCCATGTTGCTCCAGGGGGATTGTCACTTTGGCTTAAAAGTGTCTGCCAAATGCGTAAATGTAACACACACACACACCATACACACACATAAGTGCACTGGAGTGTTGTAAAAAAACATCCGTTTTCGATAAATATTAAGACTTGAAATATCTGAAACGCTTACAATATTAATTTACTGATAGCGAGTGACACACTAACCCGCCTTCCCTCACTCACTCGTTTCATTTGCTCCGGATGAATATTGTTGCTGTCACAGGGCTTGAATTTCGGTGTGGGATTGCGTGTATTGCACATAATTTTACTCATTCCTGCTGATTTTGTGCTCAAACACTCAAAGTGCGGCACATAAAGCCGCCTCTCAGCACTAATTTGAGATATTTTTCACTGCTTATTGCGTTTAAACAGTCAAAAACACACTAAATAATGCCAGTCTTGGTGTGTATTCATGTCAGTTCTGTTTTAAGTGAATGTGAACAGTTGAGAAAGAAAACGCATGTGTAACAGTGTAATGGATCCGTGCATCAGCTCTTAAAGTGACAGGAGCCTAATAATCCTGCTGCCGAATTATGAGATGATATTAAAAATATCTATATGGCATTTATTCCCGTGGTATCGATGTCAATATTGTGGCCAGTGAAAATACTGAGTGGCGAGTAACTTTGAAAAAACACTAGCCAGCGGATGGTGAGAAATAAAGTTATGTCAAGCTATATGTATATACTGTATATATAAAAATATGTATATGTATTTGGTAAGAAGGCTACAAATTATACATTTAACAAAACAAATTCCTAGTTGCAACTTGCATGTCAAAAAAGTTATGTGACTGACTAATTGGCTGAGAGATGAAAATAGACTGTAATTGGAGCAATATCAACTGCAACGTCCATTTCTATTTTGCACCCATTTCCAATTAATTTTGTTCTCTTAAACATGTGGTTTGGAAACACTGCTTTATTTGCATATTTGTTTTTGGAAAACTCTGATTTTTGCATAAATTAAATGAACATCTTGCAATAGCCTTGGCGTGAGCTCTTTTGACTTGGGCTAGTAAGCAATGAGTTTTGCTTTTTCACTTGACATCTACTTCACAAAACATGCAAATCTGGTTGCTAATAAATGTAATTAATCATTGAAAAGTTTATCATTGTGCAGTTGTGGTCATTTTAAAAGGTAATAAGTATTTTACCGTTATGACACTCCTTAACCTTGGTAGAAAACACTAATGCACAGCCTCAAGTGCTTTAAATTAATAGTTAACCAAAAAAAATGCTGTTTGACTGACTTTCTTTTGTGGAACATATAAGGAGAAATGTACCAATACTTTTCCCTTTTCCCTATAGCTTCAAATACATGCTATTTAAGTAGCCTGTATGACTCCTTTTCTGTATTTTAGTACAAGTCGGTCCTTATTTCAAGTGGTTACCTCCGGTTGATGTATATGAGAGGTCTGTGTTGCGTCTGTAGCTTTGTTTCACATGCATGGAAAGTAAATCAATCGCCTAATGGAAGAGAATAATAATCAAGCTCACAGAGGCTCTTCAGACTTCAAGAGCTGCACTCACACACTGATTATCTGTGTTCCTTATGGAGTAAAATAAGTCTGTGCGATTATTCAGAAAGAGGGAGCAAAACAAGTGCACTGATCTGTCCTGGGTTCTTCGAATATATTTGAGTTTGTGTGTATTGTCGTTGATGAAAAAAGCTAAAATATTCTGAATAATCACAAACTTCATTTGAGTGATGAATCTTTTTACTGTATGCCAGTGTTTCCCTGCCAATGAATCCTCACGGCAAAATAATGCTTTACACGAGTTTGTGGTCTGAATTAAATGCCATGATATGAAAAGGCCACACAAAAAAATGACAGGACATTTTTTTCCTTTTGATTCTGTTTTTTTTTTTGAGTGAGGCAGAAATTAATCAAATACATACAGTACAGTCTGATTCACAAACAAATGACTCTTATGAAGTGGTTCTTTTTAATGAATCAAATGCATACAGTACAGTCTGATTCACAAACAAATGACTCTTATGAAGTGGTTCTTTTTAATGAATCAAATGCATACAGTACAGTCTGATTCACAAACAAATGACTCTCATGAAGATGAAGTGGTTCTTTTAATGAATCAAATGCATACAGTACAGTCTGATTCACAAACAAATGACAGGACATTTTTTCCTTTTGATTCTGGTTCTTTGAGTGAGGCAGAAATGAATCAAATACATACAGTACAGTCTGATTCACAAACAAATGACTCTTATGAAGTGGTTCTTTTTAATGAATCAAATGCATACAGTACAGTCTGATTCACAAACAAATGACTCTTATGAAGTGGTTCTTTTTAATGAATCAAATGCATACAGTACAGTCTGATTCACAAACAAATGACTCTTATGAAGTGGTTCTTTTTAATGAATCAAATGCATACAGTACAGTCTGATTCACAAACAAGTGACTCTTATGAAGTGGTTCTTTTTAATGAATCAAATGCATACAGTACAGTCTGATTCACAAACAAATGACTCTCATGAAGCAGTTCTTTTTAATGAATCAAATACATACAGTACAGTTTGAGTCACAAACAAATGACTCTTATGAAGCGGTTCTTTTTAGTGAAACAAAAACAAACAGCGTAACTTGTTAAGGCTGATTCACAAACAATCGACCCTTATGAACATTTCCTTTTAATGAATCAAATACATAGAGCACAGTCTGATTCACATGACTCTTTTGAGCGGGTCCTTTTAATGCATCATTCAAAAGTCAGTGTGAATCAGTCGATACTCACAAATTATGAATACTTCACTGAATGAACTCTTCAACATTTGCACATCAGGAGACATCTCAGAGAACAAATTGAGATATTAAGAGAGGTTAAGATATTAAAGCGCATCACTGCATCTTTTCAAAATCTAAATCCACTGATGAAATAATGTGGATTTATTCAGCGGAACGTGTTTTGCAGGCGCACACATGACAGCAGATTAGTGGGTGGCAGAACGACAGGAAGTGCATGAGCTCCACTCCTCCGCAGCACGTGATTGGACAGGAGCCTTTCTGTTTGTTTTAATGCTTAACCTTGATAAAACCATGATTACCAAAAGCATGTGTAATAATGGATTAAGAGAAAACCGATGTGGGGGAAAAGGATCACATGATAGTGTGAATAAAGACATTAATGATGATTATGAGAATGACTGAATGTTACAAAGACTCATGTGATGCTTTCTTCTTAGTCAACATGAAATATAAGTCGACTGTTTACTTTCTTTTCGAATTTCAGCAAAAGGTAAGCGCAACATTTACTCAAAAAATACACATAATTTAAGCAACATTTGCTTAATGCATTTTTTTGTATATATATATATACACACACACACACACACACACACACACACACACACACACACACACACACACCAATCAGGCATAACATTATGACCACTGACAGGTGAAGTGAATAACGCTGATTATCTCTTCATCACGGCTCCTGTTAGTGGGTGGGATATATTAGGCAGCAAGTGAACATTTTGTCCTAAAAGTTGAGGTGTTAGAAGCAGGAAAAATGAGCAAGCGTAAGGATTTGAGATGGTTAGACGACTGGGTCAGAGCATCTCCAAAACTGCAGCTCTTGTGGGGTGTTCCCGGTCTACAGTGGTCAGGATCTATCAAAAGTGCTCCAAGGAAGGAATAATTTTAAAAACAATTACTTAAAAAAAAAAAAATTGCAACATTTAAATGTAAGCAAAAAATTAAGCTTACTTTAAGCAATATATAATTTATATATTTTTATATATTTTTATTAATTCATAATTCTGATCTACTGGTAATAATTCATCAGTGCATATCATTCTAAAAAAGTTTGGCTTTATAATCTTTTTTTGATGTCACTAGAAATAATTTTTCATTTAGTAATTATTGCCGTTCCAGTGAAGCTCAGAAATATATCGTGAGGCCAGTAAAATGGGTTGCTAATGCCGTTTCATGTCGACTTGCATTCTATTTTTGAGGATTATTTATTTGTTTGGTATATTTGTAAGTTCTTTCTTTTATCCAAGTTTTTTTGTAGTTTTTTTACATTTGACCCAGTTCCATATGCAGAGCCTGTTTTTTCCCGTAGGTATACTCAAAATGAACGAAAACACGCAGATACTCTCATTCCTGGCCACAGTTTTGTGTCAATGCATCGCGCTCTCTATGGGATGTGACTCTTTGTTTAGTGTGTGTGTGTTTTAGGGCTGTGAGATGATCAAAGCTCTGCATGCCCTTCTGTTTGTCTCTGAACCCCAGAGCTCTCGCCGGTGGGCCAACATTAAAAACTCCCGCTGAACTCAGAAACACAGCGTGCGCTTTCAGATTTCGCAAAGAGATGTACGACACAGCTTCTGCGTTCATTTTTCCCAGATAAAGAGCTTCCCGCAACACACACGGTTCAGAAAGATCAGCGTCCCGCAAACACTCCTTCCAACTCATTCTCCTCGTTTAATGAGTGTTACTCAGTATATCGCAGAGATTACCGCCCTCCAAATCCCCCCGCCTCCTCATTCGCCATCGTTTTACGTGCAGAAGTAAACCGCTCCCCCCTCCAGATGTAGCCTTTTCACTCACTGTGAGATGAGGATTTAAAATCTGCCGCTGTCAGCCTCCTTCAGAACGCTTCATAAGCATCTTTGAGACAAAATTTCACTAAGCCGGCTGCTTGCTTTTCTTCAGCGCATTCACGTGGACCGCACAAGTGTCGTGCTTGTGAACGTAAATCCATTTTTACAGTAATAATCACAGTTTATTTTATATCGAGGGCAGGAGAAAGACCCTTTCTTGATGTTGTGCAGTGTTTGGATCGAGCGGAGTGTCACAGACGTTAGTACTGAGATGTGTGAGTGACCGTATTTTACTTTTAAAAGTAGTACGTTTTATTATTGTGGTAATCTTACAAAAGCAACTTGATTACTTTTACAGTAGATCTATAAGGATTTAACTTTTTGGGTTGTCGTAAATTATAATATATACTGTGTTTTGGCTTTACTGTGTTTGTAAATACACTGGATTTGTTCATTTTTTTGTGTTAATCATGGGCATATTGCACAAAACTAGAATAAGGGATTAAGCCGGGATATCTTGATGATCTTGTCATCTGTATGCAAAATTTTGTACAGCGCTGTCATGTAAACTTACCCTGAAGGCACACTCACACCAAGAACGATAACGAAAAATAACTGTATATTAACGGATAAATTGAGCCAGGATCACCAAGATATCCCGGATTAATCCCTTATCCTAGTTTTGTGCAATAGGCCCCATATCTAACAAAAGTTTGTAAACACATACGTATATGTATATAGACCGATCAGGCATAATATTATGACCACTGACAGGTGAAGTGAATAACACTGATGATCTCTTCATCACAGCTCCTGTTAGTGGGTGGGATATATTAGGCAGCAAGTGAAAATTTTGTCCTCAGAGTTGATGTGTTAGAAGCAGGAAAAATGGGCAAGAGTAAGGATTTGAGCGAGTTTGACAAGGGTCAGATTGTGATGGCTAGACGACTGGGTCAGAGCATCTCCAAAACTGCAGCTCTTGTGGGGTGTTCCTGGTCTGCAGTGGTCAGGATCTATCAAAAGTGCTCCAAGGAAGGAACAGTGGAGAACCGCCACAGGGCCGCGGGCGGCCCAGGCTCATTGATGCACGTGAGGAGCGAAGGCTGGCCCGTGTGGTCCGATCAAACAGACGAGCTACTGGAGCTCAAACTGCTGAAGAAGTTAATGCTGGTTCTGATAGAAAGGTGTCAGAATACACAGTGATCACAGTTTGTTGTGTATGGGGCGGCATAGCCGCTGACCAGTCAGGGTGCCCATGCTGACCCCTGACCCCGCCGAAAACACCAACAGTGGCACGTGAGCATCAGAACTGGACCACGGAGCAATGGAAGAAGTAACACATTGAATTAAATGGGAAGTTTTGAAGTAGAATAACAGATAATAGTATTTTCTTGTTAAATTATTCCAGTAATGGGTTTTTTTGGTATTATGGTGCAATGCAATACAATATTGCATTAATCCTTTAAAAGGCAACTAATTGCATAACTTAGTTACTCTTTAAAGAAAGGTTATGGTAATTTTGTGTTACCTTTTTACGTTTTGCTTGTTTGTTTTATTAACTAAAAATGTTTGGGGCAAATGTAAAGGCGCTTTCACAACAATGCAAATTCCCATTTGTACAGTAGAGGGCGCAGCTCCAACAAACCTTTAGCTGTGCTGCTGTTCTGGACTGCAGAAGAATAGAACCCATTTTTGCTTATTAGTATGGAATTGGATCATCGAAAGTCAGCAGCAAAGACATTGGTTAATAAAGTGAGATTAAATCCATAAAGTATATTTTGATATTTAATCATTTTTAAATATCTATATATATTAACATATTTTGTGCAAGTTCTGAGTTTGCATTTTACTGTTACATGCTCATTTTGAAGAATTTAGAACTACTACAGTAACCATCACAGCAAACAAAACGCTTCTGCATTTACTCCCAATATCTCCCAACATGGGACAGGAGAGCTGTCAGCCAATACATGAGAAAACAAAGTTACTTATTTTACTTGTTTTAAAAAATAACTTTAGAAGTGATGTGTTACTTTACTACTTACTTCAAAAAGTAATCTGATAACTTGTTACTTCCCAAAAAGTAATCAAAGTTCTGTTTTTGTTCTTCCCCTCGCTGGCACCCATTCCCAGCACTCTCTGTCCCATTGCCAGTCGTGGGGGGTGAACAAGTTATCCGGTTTATCTGGGTTGGAGCAAGGAATCTTTAGAGAAAAGTAAACAGGAAAAACTGGCACGTTCCTGGGGGATCCCAATGCCTTATTGTGGATCTTTCTGATTTCCATATGCTAAAACCCCAGTTAAACATCTATAAATCAGGCCCTGCGTGCCACGCGCTTCTGCATGCATGAATTTTGAATGGCAGCGCGACTACAGTGGTTTCTCAGGAGAAAATGCCCGTCCCAGATGCCATGCTTTCTCCAAGCACGCTGGAAATCTTTGAGAGAACTTCCACAACTTTGTGCAAAATCCCTCGGCATTTGCCATTGTATCGCAGGCTTTATAATGACATTCAGAGATGGAATAAACACGCACTTTATCTTTGAGGAAACGCAGCAGGAGAGAATTGTGCTGTATTTGTTGGGGGATCCGTTCCAGGGGAGAGAGAGAGATTGAACATGGGGGTCTCAGTTGCTCTACAAACTTGAAACCCTTTGCGTTTGAGTGTGTTTGTCACGGGTTCAGAAACAGGTGTTTTTAGAAGTTTAATTCTGGAGAGGGTTTAACCGTAACTCAAATGTTAATGAGATAAGCCCTCTCAGCGTCTGGATCACAGAGGAACTTGCTTATCTGGTTTTCAGTGGTGCTTTTGCAGGGTTGAATTAACAATAAATAAATAATAACACTAAAATGGTTTGCCTTCACCCTCGGTGCTTTGAGTTTCTGCGGTGTTCACTGACTCTGGAGACTGTCAGCATGTGCGTCAACTGAATGCGCCACCGCATGCCCGTCCTTCAAGTCTCGAATCTATTGACTTCAGGCTTTTATACCCTGAGGGCTCTTTCACATTAGAGCATTTGTTTGTTTGGTGTAAAAGCAGATTTCAGAAAATATATCTTGAATTAAATGTACATTTCTTACCCTTAAGGCACCAATCCTTTTCTTGTTTCAAGCGTAAACCTCATTCAATTTTGTTAGGCTTAAAAAAACCCAAAGCTTAATACCTTGACATTTTTATATCGCAGCAAAAATGAAGTTTAATCGTTGTATTTTTTGTTAAAGGTAATCACGGCTGGTGAAATGGTTTGGTATTGGATCAAGTCTAACTGAGGGAAACTGGATCTTTTAACCCCATTACATTACTGTATGTAGGTCAGAAGATTTATAGGTTACGATCGATCACAGCACAATCAGCGCCAGCCATTTTTCATCTCCGTAATTGGAAACTTTGCAGCAGGACGTGCCAGTTTAGGCTTGTTTTGTCAGGACATTGTGCTCGACTCAGATACGGTGTAGTTTACTGTACTGTATGGGTTTGTGCTGAAAAGATGCAGAGCAAACCATTCTGTTGGGCTTTTTTTCTTATTGTAATACTTGATAAACATTTAGTATGCTGAAGAGCTCTTAATCCGTCTGCATCAGATGATCTGGATTGAATAATACCCATGATTCATAGCAATAGTTATTATACTTGAGGGTCAGGGCATTGCTGGTTTATAATAATATGAAATAATAAATATATTATTATTAATATTGTGGTTTTGGAATGGATGTATGTAATATAGGGTGTATGTACAGTATGTATAACATGTATTTATGCATGTATATGTGTGTGTATAAAATTATATATAATATTTTATATAATATGAAATACTATTTATATAAGAGTCAGAGCATCTCCAAAACTGCAGCTCTTGTGGGGTGTTCCCGGTCTGCAGTGGTCAGGATCTATCAAAAGTGCTCCAAGGAAGGAACAGTGGAGAACCGGCCACAGGGTCATGGGCGGCCCAGGCTCATTGATGCACGTGGGGAGCGAAGGCTGGCCCGTGTGGTCCGATCAAACAGACGAGCTACTGGAGCTCAAACTGCTCAATAAGTTAATGCTGGTTCTGATAGAAAGGTGTCAGAATACACAGTGATCAGAGTTTGTTGCGTATGGGGCGGCATAGCCGCTGACCAGTCAGGGTGCCCATGCTGACCCCTGACCCCACCGAAAGCACCAACAGTGGCACATGAGCATCAGAACTGGACCACGGAGCAATGAAAGAAGGTGACCTGGTCTTTTACGTGGATGGCCGGGTGCGTGTGCGTGGCTTACCTGGAGAACACATGGCACCAGGATGCACTATGGGAAGAAGGCAAGCCGGCAGAGGCAGTGTGATGCTTTGTTGCAGACCATATTCACCCTTTCATGGAAACGGTATTCCCTGGTGGCTGTGGATCTTTCAGCAGAATAATGCTCCTGACACAAAGCAAGAATGTTTCAGGAATGGTTTGAGGAGCACAATGAGTCTGAGGTGTTGACTTGGGCTCCAAATTCCCCAGATCTCAATCCAATCGAGCATCTGTGTGTTGTGCTGAACAAACAAGTCCGATCCATGGAGGCCCCATCTCACAACTTACAGGACTTAAAGGATCTGTTGCTAACATCTTGGTGCCAGATACCACAGCACACCTTCAGGGGTCTAGTGGAGTCCATGCCTCGACGGGTCAGGGCTGTTTTGGCAGCAAAGGGGAACCAACACAATATTAGAAAGGTGGTCATAATGTTGTGACTGATCGGTGTATATACACAAACATATTATATATGAGTGTGTGTGTGTATGTGTGTTATAATAACCGCTGATGCGTTGTGACGTGCCATGCCACAACAGCTAGACTCTAAACTGGACGCGATAAAGGAACCGTTGCAAAGCATTTGTCCATCATGTCAGAACGGCATAAATAGAGCGAGGCTGCAGTTTACTGTGTAGACAGTTAATGTTATATTCAATTTACATGATGTCAAATAATAAAGTGTAATTAATTATATATACGTGTGTGTATATATATATGTATATATATATATATATATATATATATATATATATATATATATATATATATATATATATATATATAATCAAAATGTATTTTTATATTATTGTGCTTATTATATTAGTTCTATTCAATCTACATTTTATATATATATATATATATATATATATAGATAGTGTGTTAAATTATATTAATTTATATTATTTTCGATTTACATACTAATTTGTATAGTTTATAATGTATATTTATTTATATATTTATTATTATTTAGAATTTAATTATCAAAATGTATTTTATATTTAGTTTATTATTAGTTGTATTCAGTTTCCATAAATATGATTTAATAAAACGTATAATTCATTATAAATTATATTCTTTTAGATTATAGATTTATCTTTTTTTTTATTCCTGTGTGTGTGTGTATATATTTATATATATATATATATATATATATATATATATATATATATATATATATATATATTTGTCATATAGTATAAATGAAAGTAATTTATTATATATATGCTATTATATTATTTTGTATTATTATTATATATCAGTTGGAATGAAGGATTTTTCTCTCCAGATATTTCATGTAAGTCTTCTTGAATATCAGAGCCGATGGTTATCCAATAAATGAGGCACAGATGTGTCAGCGCTCTCAGGTGGTTTCCATAGGCAACAGTATGGCACACACATGTTGAATAGGCACACTAAATCACGCACATTTATTAAATCCCACTGTCTCGAGCACCTCATTTTCTTCATTGAGCCTTGGACTGGGGTTCGTGATCTGAGGTCATGTGCACTGGTCACGGCTGATATTTATAAAGGCTTCTCCGTAAGTATGCTGATCCAACGCTGGCCTCCTCTGAGCCCCAGAATCCATATTCATCAGGATATGAAAGGTTATAACTTGTCCTGCATCAGCAGTTCTGCTCACTTCTTAATTAGATCTTATATTTCATCGGAGCTTTGAGCTAAAACTTTCTGCTCATGCTGATTACATCCTGACAAAGTTGCAGGCCAAACGCCGTGTGACGCTAGCGGCTCAACATAGCGACGGCCCCCCACGTCTAGCAAAGTGTTAGAGCTTTTATTTTGCTGTAATGGAGGTTGTGTTCTTCTCTGGTTGCACGAATACAGCTCATTAGGCTTTGGTTTGAGTAATTAAAGTGGTGAAGTACATTTAACGTAAAGCAATTAGCGAATTTAGCACCTGCAAAGATAATTTATACTTTATTAATAATTTACTTATAGGAGCTTTAGGAGCTCTCTGGCTGCGTTTCAACTCTTAGTGTGCTACATAGGCAACTACCTCCTAAGTGAAATGCTACCTTTTTAGTGACCAATTTGGAGGCTAGGGCAACTGGTTCAAATATCACAGATATTAACAGTTGATGTTAGCATTAGCATTTTGCTAAACTAATATGGTGATCCTCTAATAATAAGCAATACTTGCAGTATATTTCTGTTCTTTCTCTCTCTCTCTCTCTCTCTCTCTCTCTCTCTATATATATATATATATATATATATATATATATATATATATATATATATAGTGCTGTCAAATCGCAATCTAAAATAAAAGTTTTTTGTTTACATAATATATGTGTGTGTACAGTGTATATATATTTAAATACACACACATACATATATACAGGTCCTTCTAAAAAAATAGCATATTGTGATAAAAGTTCATTATTTTCTATAATGTAATGATAATATATATATAAATTTCATATATTTTAGATTCATTGCACACCAACTGAAATATTTCAGGTCTTTTATTGTTTTAATACTGATGATTTTGGCATACAGCTCATGAAAACCCAAAATTCCTATCTCAAAATATTAGCATATCATGAAAAGGTTCTCTAAACGAGCTATTAACCTAATCATCTGAATCAACTAATTAACTCTAAACACCTGCAAAAGATTCCTGAGGCTTTTAAAAACTCCCAGCCTGGTTCATTACTCAAAACCGCAATCATGGGTAAGACTGCCGACCTGACTGCTGTCCAGAAGACCATCATTGACACCCTCAAGCGAGAGGGTAAGACACAGAAAGACATTTCTGAACCAATAGGCTGTTCCCAGAGTGCTGTATCAAGGCACCTCAGTGGGAAGTCTGTGGGAAGGAAAAGAGTGGCAAAAACTGCACAACGAGAAGAGGTGACCGGACCCTGAGGAAGATTGTGGAGAAGGACCGATTCCAGACCTTGGGGGACCTGCGGAAGCAGTGGACTGAGTCTGGAGTAGAAACATCCAGAGCCACCGTGCACAGGCGTGTGCAGGAAATGGGCTACAGGTGCCGTATTCCCCAGGTCAAGCCACTTTGAACCAGAAACAGCGGCAGAAGCGCCTGACCTGGGCTACAGAGAAGCAGCACTGGACTGTCACTCAAATTTTGCATGTCATTCAGAAATCAAGGTGCCAGAGTCTGGAGGAAGACTGGGGAGAAGGAAATGCCAAAATGCCTGAAGTCCAGTGTCAAGTACTCACAGTCAGTGATGGTCTGGGGTGCCATGTCAGCTGCTGGTGTTGGTCCACTGTGTTTTATCAAGGGCAGGGTCAATGCAGCTAGCTATCAGGAGATTTTGGAGCACTTCATGCTTCCATCTGCTGAAAAGCTTTATGGAGATGAAGATTTGGTTTTTCAGCACGACCTGGCACCTGCTCACAGTGCCAAAACCACTGGTCAATGCTTTACTGACCATGGTATTACTGTGCTCAATTGGCCTGCCAACTCTCCTGACCTGAACCCCATAGAGAATCTGTGGGATATTGTGAAGAGAAAGTTGAGAGACGCAAGACCCAACACTCTGGATGAGCTTAAGGCCGCTATCGAAGCATCCTGGGCCTCCATAACACCTCAGCAGAGCCACAGGCTGATCGCCTCCATGCCACGCCGCATTGAAGCAGTCATTTCTGCAAAAGGATTCCCCACCAAGTACTGAGTGCATAACTGAACATAATTATTTGAAGGTTGACTTGTTTTGTATTAAAAACACTTTTCTTTTATTGGTCGGATGAAATATGCTAATTTTTTTAGATTTTTTGAGTTTTCATGAGCTGCCAAAATCATCAGTATTACAACAATAAAAGACCTGAAATATTTCAGTTGGTGTGCAATGAATCTAAAATATATGAAAGTTTAATTTTTATCATTACATTATGGAAAATAATGAACTTTTATCACAATATACAAATTTTTTTAGAAGGACCTGTATATGTATTGTGCTTGTATGCTTGATCAACTTGCTTAGTTAAAATGAGCTAAAGCAACACAATTGCTATACATTGTGTCCTAACTTAATTTGATTGTGTTCAATCCACTTAAATATAAGTCAAATTGAAGTTTACTTAATCTGTTTGTGTTGAGATTACATGAATGGTTTGAGTTGCATTAACTGAAACTGGGCGGGGCTTGTTAGTTCCCTGCATGCTTTGCAAATGGCTAAATCAAGAGAGAGTAAATCTTGATATTTTATATGTAAAAGTGTTATGTATTTTTGAGCAAGATGAGAAAGGGGAAGATTGATAGTGTGTAATAGTGTTTAATATTCAATTATGTTGGAATTATTAGAACAATTTAATGATAGTGGGTTACCACTGTGGAGAAGATGTGCATTTGCTCGGATCTGAGCTAATACAACTAATGTCATAACGGCTTTGCTGAAGGAGCTTTTAATGCTTTGCACTTAAGATGCTAATGTGTGATATTACTAACTAAACTAGTGTCAAATAGCTAGTGCAGTATTATAATTCAGTTGTGTAATAATAAAGTATATGAAATCGAAGTGGATGAATGAATATATGAAATGAAATTCCTGAATCATGTGAAGGAGCCATATAAAATTCACTTTGAGACTACTTAATCTTAGTCACTTAAAATGTTTTTATTCCATGATGTTGAAGTTACATGAACAAATTATGTTTGTTTAAATTGATTCATGTGGGACTGATGTACACAATTAAATTATGTAAATATATATATATTTTCAGTGTAGTAATAGAATTTGGTTGAATTCAAAATAGCACTAGCATTTCATATTCCTGCCGTATTGTTTGCCGGTTCACGCCATGTCATAATTATCGAGATGCCTCGTGACATTTGAAGCTGTTCTCGTCCTCGGACTCGTAATGGCAACACTCTCAATGCCAAAATGAATCTGCAGGGTACAGCGGTCACATGGTACAAGTCAGTAAATTCAGTGTTAACAAGTTGTAATTACGAGTTCTGCGAGGACGTGAATGCTCGCTTTAAATCTCATAATTACGCTAATTCTGACATTGCATGAATGCGCATGGCAGAAATCGTAAGAGCAATATGCTCTTCTGTATTCAGCCCTTGTCATAATGCATTCTGGGATTGCCTTCTCTACTAAGGATACATGTGATGCTGCTTTAGAAACTAGATATCTTAGAAAGCTGCATAATTGCACCAGGAGAAGGGTTGGGAATCAAAAATTGATTCCAATTTCACAATCGAAATTTAAGGTCAGGAATCTGATACTTGTTATAAAATAAAAAAATTCCATTCCTCTTATTGATTCCTTTGTGTGCATTAGAAAATGACTTCAAGCGCAAGAAGACCCACGCGCTGTTTCTGTCACGCACACACACATCCAAAACGTGTGCCGCCTCTCATACTGCATGATACTGAGTTCTCTCTGTGTCTTTTTGCACTCGAACACACACACACGCGCACACACACACGTTGTGTTTCCATGTTTTATGGGGACATTCCATAGGCGTAATACATTTTATACTGTACAAACCAAACCTACCCATCACACACACACACACACACACACACACACACACACACACACACACTGCCCCTAAACCTACCCATCACACACACACACACACACACACACACACACACACACACACACACACACACACACACACACACACACACACACACACACACACACACACACACACACACTGCCCCTGCCCCTAAACCTACCCATCACAGGAGACATGCTGCATTTTTACTTTTTCAAAAAACATCACTTAGTGTGATTTATAAGATGTTTTCCTCATGGGGACCAAAAAATGTCCCCACAAGGACAAGGATTTTGGATATTGCCATCTTTGTGTAGGGATTACCAGTCCACACACACACACACACACACACACACACACAAATGTCAAAATATCCTCATGAACAGACTTAAGTTTGGTCTCATTTTAAAGAAGACCCTTGGACGATTTTTGTCTTATTAGTTTATGTAAATTATTTATGAACATTATTTTAAATAAAATATATAATTAGTAAAACATGTTGAACTCAAAAACTGCAAGAAACCCCCCCCCACACACACACACACCTAATTACTTCTTTTGGCCTGCATATTCACAATACGCAGGGTTTAAAAAAAAAAAACTATCACTTTATTCGGGACATGCTAGCTGGCAACATAGGATTCCATTCATTATGCTAAGCTGCTAAGCTTACCATGCCAAACTAAAATAATGCATGTGCTGAGACAAAAATCCCACAGGTGGATGCTGCACATTGGTGGTTGAGGAGATTCCCCCCTTCTGTATGTAAAGCGCTTTGAGTGCCTTGAAAAGCGCTTTATAAATATAACAAATTAGCAGTAGCCTAATATTCCTGCTGCCGTCTCTATAATAACATTAATAAAACAAAAAAAGACAAAGAGAAAATGGAGTAACTGTATTTGTATTAATGCTTAAAATGAATATTAGTCAGGCTAGTTGTTTTTGCAGTGGTATTTTTAAACCATAGGCAGAGTTTCTTGTGTAAGTGTCCTTCAGCCTGTTGATTTTTGTTCATGGTTTTCAGCTACAATGAAATGTTTTGCAATAAATGCGAATGATTAAGGCTTTTTTCACCTTATGGGAATTTAACGTGCATTTACCTCAGAGGAAATGTCCTTGTCCGCAGTCAATCGATCATTTTCGTGATTTCTCCCTCGCAGGTGTTTTGTGATACGAGACCCTCGTCCAAGTGTTTCTGTGATAATGCTATATCCCCGCCGAAGAAACCTCGTCGACCGTCTCCACACACAGCACATTAAGCTTTCATGGCCTCCACCCCGCCCTCGCTGCAACGCTCTAACTTATTTACGCCTCTGAAAATCCCCTAATAAGGGTACTTACATTGATTCTCTCCCTAACCAGGCTCCATTACAGATTAAACAGGTCTATAGAAGAGAGAATGACGAGTTGAATGAGAGAGGAGATTATAGGAGCCATGTGATTTATCTGAATTTGTTTCACACACACCTCATTCTCTCTCTCTCTCTCTTTCTCTTTCAGTGCCGTGGAGGTTGAACAGACAGACTCCTCACTCTTATGTCAAGCATCAATTAAAGCAATTTTCTCCTTGGAAGTAAGTGTCTTCCTACTCTGTTTGAGATTATTAACATCTCCTCTACAGCTGTGGTTGAGTTTTCTCTGCTTAAAGGAACAGTTCACCCTAAATTAAACATTCATGGCATTATTTACACACCCTCCCTCATGTTATTCCACACTTGTCTGCTGCACAGTACAGAAGACATTTTTACATGTATCTAAATTTAATGATAATATATAATGATGATAATAACATGCGATAATATATAAATGTGAAGCTGATTAAAACTGTGGGAAAAAGTGCATTTCTCTAACATATAAATAAACACGTATATAAAATAAATTGATAGTAAAATGGCTGAAGAATAATATAAATAAATAATATGAATCACATAAGAAAATGAGGAATAAATTATTAATTTTAAATATGTTAGTAAATATGTATATGTGTATGTGTATATATACAGTATATACGTATATATATAATGTGTGTATATATATATATATATATATATATATATATATATATATATAATGTCTGCATATGTACATACATACACACACAGACATATATATATATATATATATATATATAAATTTTGAATTATATAAAAATATAAGAAAATTCAGAATAAATGACTATTCTATTTTAAATGTCAACAATTATACTAAAACATAGTATAATAAATACAATATATTACACAGTATTATAAGAATTTAAGAAAATGAATAAATTACTAATTTTACATTTAATTATATTAAAACTATATTATAATAAATTGTACACACACACACACACACACACACACACACACACGTATATTGTCATTAAGCAAAAAAAACTGAAACTTAAGCAGCTTAACTATCTTTGCATGAACATATTCAATTGTGCTGTTCTGATTTTTAAAAATAATCTAAAGCTCTAAAATTTCTCAAAAAATTTTGTGTTGTTGTTCAATGACAAAAAATAACACATGAATTTGTAATTTGTAAGAGGGTGAGAAATGAAAGACATCTCATTTTTGTGTGACGGATTCCTTTAAGGTGCGTCTCTTAAAAGCCGTAGCTGTAACATCAATCACATTGTCAGAGCGATGCCCCCTATCTGCCACGTGATGCATCATCCTTGAAAACTTCAGGACGTTCTTAATGGATCCAAACCAAAATGATTCCCTGCTGCAGAACAAAACTGTCTTGTGTTTAATTGATGGCGGTGGGAAGATGAGTTTGAGTGTTTATCGGTCACGTTTAAAACAAATGTCAGAGACGCCAAGGGAGATCCCATTAGCATAAAGCTGCATTTAGCATTAGTGAGGAGTCTCCTGTGAACAGTTCCGGAGTAAACGCTTAGACAGGTGTTTCTTCAACTGTGGGCACTTTTTGTCCCTGTGGACTTTTAGAAAGTAAACTCTCTTAAAACACATTTGTTGCACACTCTCACTAGTTTACTAGTCATCTAACAATGCCAAACAGTTGCCATGCATGCATCACAGGCCAAGTCTGTCCTTTCCTGAACTATACAATTATATGTATTACACACATTTAAAATTTTCTAAAATGTCATTTCCAACAGTGTTGTTTTCTAGCACATCTCAATTATGTATTGTGGAAATGACATCCGAAACATTTTTAAAACAAAAGCATTTCAATAGCATTGGTAGCATTTTTTAAACTGATTCCATTGTCTTGCTGAGTCTAATTTCATAGCTCATTGCTCATATTACCGGTATATGTAATTATATTAAATATTATTAAATTAAATATTAAAATTAAATCCTTCAATTAAACAATAAAATATAGCATTTCATTACATAAAATATAATGTTTTCTATAAAATATTATATTGAAATTAAATATTATAATAAATGAAGCAATTAAATACAGTACTTAAAATATAATATTTTATACATAAAATCATTTTAAAAGTTGCATTTGAGAAATGTACTTAATTTTTATTTTTGTTATTGTATATGAAAAATAGAAAGTAATAAAATTATAAATGAATTACATAAAATTGAATTAAATATTTAAATTAAATTATTAAATGAAAAATTAAATATTGCATTTCATAATATTAATTATAATATTTTATATATAATATAATATTAAATGAAACAATTAAGATTTTATGTATAATCTATTATATTATTAAAATAAATGTTATATCAAATGTACTTTGTTATATTAAATATAACATTTTACGTATAAAAATTTCATTTGAGGAATATACTTAATTTTTTGTCATTTTGTCATAAAAATAAAAAGTAATAACTAGTTATAAATCATTTTAATAATTATTTTTCATACACAATATGGCATGTATGTGTGTGTGTGTATTTTATTTATATATATATATATATATATATATATATATATATATATATATATATATATATATATATATATATATATATATATATATATATATATATATATATATATATATATATATATATATATATATATATATATATATGTATGTATGTATGTATGTATGTATATATATATATATATATATATAGCTTCTGTTCCACCACATCCCAAAGATGCTCTATTGGGTTGAGATCTGGTGACTGTGGGGGCCATTTTAGTTCAGTGAACTCATTGTCATGTTCAAGAAACCAATTTGAAAGGATTGGAGCTTTGTGACATGGTGCATTATCCTGCTGGAAGTAGCCATCAGAGGATGAGTACATGGTGGTCATAAAGGGATGGACATGGTCAGAAACAATGCTCAGGTAGGCCGTGGCATTTAAACCATGCCCAATTGGCACTAAGGGGCCTAAAATGTGCCAAGAAAACATCCCCCACACCATTACACCACCACCACCGGCCTGCACAGTGGTAACAAGGCATGATGGATCCATGTTCTCATTCTGTTTACGCCAAATTCTGACTCTACCATCTGAATGTCTCAACAGAAATCGAGACTCATCAGACCAGGCAACATTTCCAGTCTTCAACTGTCCAGTTTTGGTGAGCTCATGTAAATTGTAGCCTCTTTTTCCTATTTGTAGTGGAGATGAGTGGTACCCGGTGGGGTCTTCTGCTGTTGTAGCCCATCCGCCTCAAGGTTGTTGTGTGTTGTGGCTTCACAAATGCTTTGCTGCATACCTCGGTTGTAACGAGTGGTTATTTCAGTCAAAGTTGCTCTTCTATCAGCTTGAATCAGTCGGCCCATTCTCCTCTGACCTCGAGCATCAACAAGGCATTTTCTCCCACAGGACTGCCGCATACTGGATGTTTTTCCCTTTTCACACCATTCTTTGTAAACCCTAGAAATGGTTGTGTGTGAAAATCCCAGTAACTGAGCAGATTGTGAAATACTCAGACCGGCCCGTCTGGCACCAACAACCATGCCACGCTCAAAATTGCTTAAATCCCCTTTCTTTCCCATTCTGACATTCAGTTTGGAGGTCAGGAGATTGTCTTGACCAGGACCACACCCCTAAATGCATTGAAGCAACTGCCATGTGATTGGTTGATTAGATAATTGCATTAATGAGAAATTGAACAGGTGTTCCTAATAATCCTTTTGGTGAGTGTGTATATATATATATATATATATATATATATATATATATATATATATATATATATATATATATATATATATATATATATATATATATATATGGCATATATATATGCCATATTGTGTATGAAAAATTATTTACTTTCATGCAATTCAGTGTCTTTTTCTGGGTATTAGACAAGCATAATGTAATAAGACTTATACATATGACACATTTGCAAAGTATTCCTTTACCTTAAGCTTCCTATTATAAAAAGAAAGAAGAAACACCCAGACGGTGCATGTCGTCTCTGTTTGCTCTGTCAGTCTGACGTCTCCTCATGACTCCAGAGCAGCAGAGAAATTGGCTTTACTTAGTAGAGCAAGACACACAGATAGCGTGAGTCAACTTTATCTAGAACTCCATTTAGGAATTGAATCATCAGTTTCCATTTGGACCTTCTCCGCCGAATTGAAAATGAATGTTTGTGCAGCTTGGCCTCGGATGTGGCGCTCGCCCCGCAGCTTAGAGTGCTCGTGTGATGATTTTGGAAGTGGACCGGGGACAGACCCCGAGCTTGGATGAGCCGGCCGATGCCACAGGTGATAATCACGGCCTTGTTTGTGTGCTCAGGGTGGCTGTAATTATCAGCAGAAGGCTGTGGAGATAAATGGTCGGGAATGAGAGCAAGCGACTGGCAGGCGGTGCAGTTATCTGAGCCGAGGTTGAGCGTTGATAGCAAGTGAGAGAGATTTTAACAGTAGCGTGTCGGCTAAACCTTGGCTTTGATGTTACCCAAACCCGCCTGAGCCCTACAACATTTCCTTATAGGCAAGATATGAAAGGATAACGTGTATGTGAGTGATCATATCTGGCGTGCGTCGGTGTTTAGTCATGAGGGAAATTCTTCCACTTATTTAAACCAATGCCAGCACAATAAAGGGAGTTCTCAGGCATGTCTCAGATGGCTTTATTTCAGTTGTAAAAAAATCGTTTTGTATCACATCCTCAAGTCTCATTTTCCTTTAAAGGGGACATATAATGAAAGACAGGATATTTTAAGATTGGAAAGAATATTGAAACTCCACTTTTACAATATTAGTTTAATGCAGTTCAGCCTCTGCATTAAAGGGGAAGTTCACCCTAAAATGAAAATTGGTGTTGTTTTAATGCCGTAAGCCCTTCTTTCTTTTATGGACCACAAAAGGAGAATGTTTAAAAAATGTCCTGCTCGCGCTCGTCCATTGAATGGCACTGAATGGCATAAAGCTTTTTTAAAAAGATGCAAAAGTATCACAGAATGATCCAATGTGTTCTGTGAGTATACAATATGAAATTTAATGTGTTATATAACAAAAATCATGACCTTCTGTGCACATTTGTGTGACTCTATTAGCGCCGCAGTTCACTCACCCAGACAAAGCACGCAAGTTGAGAGAAATCAAGATTAACAAAAACGCTAAATAACGAGCATGCAGTGTAGATGGCTTCATTGATTATAATGGGAACATTCATATAATTTCATTGCATCGCCACCGAGGCTTGACATAACTTTATTTCTCACCAGCCGCTGTGGCTAGTGGTTTTCCAAAGTTACTCGCCACTCAGCATTTTCTCTGACACCATGTCTTCAACCCTGCTCCTGGGGACCCACTGTCCTGCAGTTTATTTCCAACCTGCCTGTGTATAAGTGATCCTGAAGAGCTTGATCAGCTTCAGCTGTCTTTGATTAGGGTTGGAGCTCAACTCTGCAGGACAGTGGGTCCCCAGGAGCAGGGTTGAAGACCTCTGTTTTACATCGATTCCATGGGGAAAACTGCCATATAGATATTTTTAATATCATCTCATAATTCGGCAGCAGGTTTATTAGGCTCCTGTCACTTTAAGAGCTGATGCACGGATCCATTACACTGTTACACATGCGTTGTCTTTCTCAACTGTTTACGTTCACTTATAACAGAACTGACTGTGTTTACGTGAATACTCACCAGCATTTTAACAGTATTTAGTGTTTTTTTGACAATTTTTGACACAACATTTTTAAACTAAATTATTAACCTAAATTAATCATATAAACTAAATTCCTGATCTAATTACTGATCTAAAGCCCACATTGTCACTGTATGATAATTGAAATATATTCCGTTGCATTATTTTCCTGTTTAACACTGTGAAGCTGCTTTGAAACAATCTGCTTTGTTAAAAGCGCTATATAAATAAACTTGACTTGACTGTTTAAGCGCAATAAGCAGCGGAAAAGAACTCAATTTAGAGCTGAGGCAGATTTATGTGCCGCACTTTGGGTGTGAAACCAAAATTATGAGAAATACACGCAATCCCACAATGAAATTCATTGTTTATTTTACAGTATGTGCACTTACAGTGTACTTACCTAAGAAAGTAGGGGAGAGCGGTGCACAACCTAACGCTTTTTGACTTTCTCAGAGTATTTATATTTTCCCACAATAAATTTCCCACATGTCTAGTACAATTATGTGATTTTGTTTCATTAATACAGTGTATACTTTTTCTTGATTTACCCCGAAAGAATGGAAGTGAAATGTGACAACATGCCCCGTAGGTGGGGTACACTGTAACGTGACCAAATGACACCTTAAAATATTACCTGATATAATCAAAAAAATATCCAAGACAATCTAAAATATTTTGTCAAAAAAATACAGTTATTACCTTATTGTTTATTGATATCTTCCAAAGATTTTTTAATTTTGGCGCAATTTTTTCTCTAAATAACGTTGATATGGCAACTATTAAATACACAAAGTTTCGTCATCCTGGCATTATTACCCGGTTATTGTAATTACTATAATAAGTACATAGTATGTACATTAGGAACAGGACTGTAAAATAAAGTGCTACTGTAACAAAAATAGACCAGTAAGAGCTGTGTGTGTAAACCTCATCCCATGGCCTGAAGAGGCGTACTAGCGACTGACGTTAATGGCTGTGTTTTTTAGCACCTTTGCTAACACGAACACCTCCTACGCCGGAGACCATAGTTCAAATCCCACTCAGAGTGGGTCGAGTAGGTCCGGTTACATTTGGATCTGTGATGCGTATAGGAAGTGGGGTTTAGGGTGTGAGTGTAGCGTAGGCCAGTAAGAGCTGTGTGTTTAAACCTCACTCCCCTGATCTCAAGAGGCGCTTGGGCTAATGCTAGTGTAGCACGCCCGCCGTCTGACTGGCGGTGCTGCAGTTCTGTTTCAGACAAAGTTGCTGATTTCAATAACAGAGTCGCTCTCGTAATGGCGGCTTCTTCTCCGCGACTCATAGTTACCCACATAGTCTCTGATCAGCACCTTGTCTCCCCCTACTGTCCACATGAGGCTATTACGCATCACAAATAAAGCATAATATCACTCATTGAAACAATATCATAAGCACAATAAAACAAATCAAATAAATTGCAGGGTGTCACTTTGATGGAAGTGAGGTTTAAGGGGGTGAGTGTAACGTAGGCCAGTAAGAGCTGCGGGTGTAAACCTCACTGCCCTGATCTCAAGAAGCGCTTGAGACTGATGCTAGCGGCTGCGATCTTCAGCACCCTTTTTTAGCATGCACACCTCCCACACCAGAGACCCCGGTTCAAATCCTGCTCGAAACGGGTCAAGTTGGACAGGTTACATTTGGTGTCGTGATCTGGATAGAAGTGAGGTTTAGGGGTGTGAGTGTAACGTAGGCCAGTAAAAGCTGTGGGTGTAAACCTCACTCTCCAGATCTCAAGAGGCGCTTGCGACTGATGCTAGCGGCTGCGATCTTTAGCCCCCTTGTTAGCACGCACACCTACCACACCAGAGACCCCGGTTCGAATCCTGCACGAAGCAGGTCGAGTAGGACAGGTTACATTTGGTGCCGTGACCTGGATAGGAGACAAGAATAATAAGCATAAACAGTCAAATAAAAAGTTATTCATTTGTTTTCACATATATGCATTGTAAATATCACTGTAAAGCCTATATAAACAGAATGTACTTGCTTGTTTTCAGATATATGCTTGTTTAGATAAATTATCACATTATTTAAAGCCTATATATGTAGTAAACAGAATGCTTGCTTGTTTAGATAAATGACATTATTGTGTGAAATTGATATGGTATTTTATTTATCCTACAAGCAAGTTTGAGAGCTAAAACCGGATTATGAAATAGTAATGAAGCCGCTGTTAGGGCATCAATTTATTCTTTTGAATTGAAGAACCTCTGATGTACAATACGACCCTTTTAAAAAACATTTCTAAAGCATTGCTGAAAGAATCGTCTCTCTGAATGGAGGATGGACCACGCTAGCCTCATTCTGCCTGGGTCGCTCCTGACCGCCCGCCGCCTGCTTTGAGTGACAGTTCCCTGATCATCTCCCTGATTCCAGAACCTAATTATCCGACACGTCTGCGCGTCACTCGCCGCTATCGCCCACTGGATCAGCAGAGAGATGGACAGAGAGAGGGAGGACAGCCGCTAAAGCATAACTAATGTGATATGAATCCCACCAGCACCAAAGCAGGAGAGAAAAATAATTAAGGATCAGATGTCAGTCTGTTTGGATGCACGCTCGCTACTTATAGCGCTGCAGAGGGAAGCAGAAGCGCTATTTTTAGAGCACAGGATGACAAGAGGGGTCAGGCGTGACCGGTAGCCAGTGTCCTTATGACACCTGCTCTGGCCTGAACCAGGTGTGCGAGAGATAAACGTGTGCGAGAATCGCTGGCCTGTGCAAAAAACCCCACGAGAATCACCTTAGTATAAGAGGAAAGCGTGCGATGTTGCAGCTTCCGCACGCTATATCTGACCTCTCTGTGTTGAGCCGCTTTTGTTGGAGTTTGTGCTTTTCTGGCCGGAGACTTTCAGAAGTGCTGAGGGGACAGAAAGGACCCGGACGGCGGGCGAGTGGACTGGCGGGTGTCTGCTCGTTTACAGCAGTGACATTTCGTGGAGAGGGATGTTGTAAAAGCGCAGACGCATGTATGTTGATCTTAAGGAAAGGTCAGGCCTGTCTCAACGGAGCTAATCAACTGCTGCTCTCTCCAAATCGCGGTGTGAGTCCCTGGTGCTCGTGAACGGGAATCTTCATTTGCATGAATGCATTTGTAAAAGTGTGTGTGGTGAGGCGTTTGCTTTAGGTGTGTGAGCTGCACATGAACTTAATTGGTCAAAGTTGTAGTGCTAGTAATTACAGAGAGAGAGCGAGAGAGAGTGAATGGGATCAGGACTCGACATGGGCTGGATTCAGTTGAAGGCTATTGTCGCCTTGAAGTGCGTCATGCTGATCAGTGGCGTGCAGAAATGCTAAATAGTTCTCTGTAAACTCATCCCATGATTTGTTGCAAAACTTGTTGCAGTACTGTAGATAAATGAAAGCATTTTTGCGGCAGAGAAGTTTTCCATCCATCCATCATCTGTCTGTTTATATATCTCCATCATCCATCCATTCATCATCTGTCTGTTTATACATCTCCATCATCCATCCATTCATCATCTGTCTGTTTATACATCTCCATCATACATCCATTCATCATCTGTCTGTTTATACATCTCCATCATCCATCCATTCATCATCTGTCTGTTTAAATATCTCCATCATCCATCCATCCATCATCTGTCTGTTTATACATCTCCATCATCCATCCATCCATCATCTGTCTGTTTATACATCTCCATCATCCATCCATTCATCATCTGTCTGTTTATACATCTCCATCATCCATCCATTCATCATCTGTCTGTTTATATATCTCCATCATCTGTCTGTTTATATATCTCCATCATCTGTCTGTTTATATATCTCCATCATCTGTCTGTTTATATATCTCCATCATCTGTCTGTTTATATATCTCCATCATCCATTCATCCATCCATCATCTGTCTGTTTATATATCTCTAACCATCCATTCATCATCTGTCTGTTTATATATCTCTAACCATCCATTCATCATCTGTCTGTTTATATCCATCCATCCATAACTTTTAAGCATTACTTACTATTAAAAACAAAAACTTTTAATGAACGCAAACAATATTTTTTTAATGTCCCAAAGAATTGCCGACTATAATGATGACTATATTAGTGTCCACACTAGTGGACGATATCGTTCAGTTTTTTTATAAGTGCACGTTGCAGTTTTGTCCTTTAAATGCCCGAGCTCTGGGATTCTGATTGGCTGTCAATCAGATGTTTTTATCATTCAACAACTGGAAAAAATCATTCTGAAAATGAAACTTCTATGTCGTTATCATTACAGTTGTGATGTGGACTCACATGATTTTTCGAATAGCTTTATTGTTAAAATGATCATCCTCTGTGTGAATGAGCCTTAAGACTGAAGACACTCTATTCGAATGCTTGTAGTTTAAATTCAAACACCTCAGAAATGTCCTGCAGTAATGTATTTCTCTCGCTCTCTGTCTCGGTGCTGGTTAAGGGCTCTCATTAGTGCGCAGAGACCAGGGGGATTTGCTGAGTTCGGGTGGCTCTGTAATGCAGAACCATCACAGCCTGATAATTGTGTTTGTATTGCAGTTACCCAGCGGCTCTTTGACTGACAGCTCGGGAGCGCTGAGCGTTTTGTGCTGTCGGAGACTCCAAAATCAGAATGAACAGAACCACAAAACGTGCATAAAACACACTACAAAAGCTCTACATCACAATTATTATTATGTTTTTTAATGGAATAGACACGGATACTAATGAAAGAAAAACATGTTTTGCAGCATGCTCAGAATATAAGTGCAAATCCCCCTGCTATTATTATCATTATGATTATTATCTCTGGTAAAATCGGTGAATGTTTGATATGTTCTAAACACACACAGACTCTTGGTCATCGTGTCCCAGCAGAGCAGCGGTGTGTATCTCTGTCAGTGACCTGTAAAGCTTTTATTGGCTTTATTTATTTAGCAGCCAGCGGGAGGAGAATCCGATTTCTCCTGCTCTCGCCGTGTTGACATTCCGCCTGAAGATGGCCGGTTCAAAGCACACAAGTGTTACAGGCACGCTCTGATGATTGGAAGAGTCCACACACACACACACACACACACACACACACACACACACACACACACACACACACACACACACACATTCAGAGCTCAGTTGCTACTTGTCTCTGACCTTTGACCCTGATTTCACAAGCCAAACAAAAGCGCTCCCTCTCTCTCTTGCTGCTGTATTTGGAATAAAATAGTAGTGTGTACTGCGGTCACTCTCTATGCTGCCTACAGTATGCAATATGCAACGAAAATTGTGTAATTATCATCGTAATAATTGTGTGTTAACAGTTATTTAAGTGCCATTGATTTTTATTTTAGCTTTTAAAATAAGTTCTTTTTTACACACACATACACTATATTGCCAAAAGTTTGGGATGCCTGCCTTTACATGAACTTTAATGACATCCCATTCTTAATCCGTAGGGTTTAATATGTAGTTTTCCCACCCTTTGCAGCTATAACAGCTTCAACTCTTCTGGGAAGGCTTTCCTCAAGGTTTAGGAGTGTGTTTATGGGAATTTTTGACCATTCTTCTAGAAGTGCATTTGTGAGGTCAGGCACTGATGTTTGACGAGAAGGCCTGGCTCGCAGTCTCCACTCTAATTCATCCCAAAGGTGTTCTATCGGGATGAGGTCAGGACTCTGTGCAGGCCAGTCAAGTTCCTCCACACCAAACTCACTCATCCATGTCTTTATGGACCGACGCTTTGTGCACTGGTGCGCAGTCATGATGGGACAGGAAGGGGCCGTCCCCAAACTGTTCCCACAAAGTTGGGAGCATGAAATGGTCCAAAATGTCTTGGTGAAGCATTAAGAGTTCCTTTCACTGGAACTAAGGGGCCAACCCCTGAAAGACAACCCCACCCCATAATCCCCCCTCCACCAAACTTTACTCTTGGCACAATGCAGTCAGGCAAGTCCCGTTCTCCTGGCAACCACCAAACCCAGACTCGTCCATGGGATTGTCAGACAGAGAAGCGTGATTGGTCACTCAGAGAACACGTCTCACTGCTCTAGAGTCCAGTGGCGGCGTGCTTTACCCCACTGCATCCCACGCTTTGCATTGCATTTGGTGATGTAAGGCTTGGATGAGCTGCTCGGCCATGGAAACCCATTCCATGAAGCTCTCTACACACTGATCTTGAGCTCATCTGAAGGCCACAGGAGTTTGGAGGTCTGGAGCTATTGACTCTGCAGAAAGTTGGCAACTTCTGCGCACTGTGACCCTCAGCATGCGCTGACCCCGCTCTGGGATTTTACGTGGCCTATCACTTCGTGGCTGAGTTGCTGTTGTTCCCAATTGCTTCCACTTTGTTATAATCCCACTAACAGTTGAGCGTGGAATATTTAGTAGTGATGAAGTTTCACGAATGGACTTATTGCACAGGTGTCAATTTATCAACGGTCCCACGCTTGAGTTCACTGAGCTCCTGAGAGCGACTCATTCTTTCACAGATGTGTGTAGAAGCGTCTGCATGTCTAGTGCTTGATTTACACACCTGTGGCCATGAAGGGATTGAACACCTGAATTCAGTGATTTGGAGAGGTGTCCCAATACTTGGCAATATAGTGTATATATACTGTGTATGCTGTTCTTATAGATCAACAATTTTACATACATTTTACAGCCTTTTTTCAGACTAGGAAATGATTATTATTTCGTTATTTTTGTAGTTTTATTATTTAATTATTGTATTTTTTATTTTTATTTTAAATGTTCATTCTCTTATGTCTCTTATTTTTTCAGACTGGGAAATTACCATAAATATGTGTGTGTTTGTGTGTTTTATGCATGTGTGTGTTTGCACACTTTTGCCTTTATTCAGACAGGAAAATTACTATCAATCATTTATTCTTGTAATGTCCTTTATTCACTACACAATTTTTATTTCTTTTTACATTTATTTATTTATTTATTTGGGCTTTTACCTTTATTCGGACAGAACTTCTCATCATATTAGTATTATCCCCATCAAGGAATCTGTCTCAAAGGCCAGAAATGAAAGCAACTCCTCTCTCTCCTCTGTGAAATGGAGCCGTACTAGAAGAATCAGGCTTCATGCTTCAACCCACTTAATGGATGCAAAGCTACTTCATTAGAGACAATAAGGTGTGTAATAGATTCACTGTGGCGTCACAATAGTTCGAAGGGTGTGACTGAAAAATGAGGGGGAAAGAAATGAGAAATCGGAGGGTGAGAGAAAGGCGCGGTGGAAAGGATGGTCGGATAATCGAAAGGGATTGGTGGAGAATTTCTCTCAACCGTTCCATGTTTAATCTTGTTTGGCCTGGGCCAGCTGTGTCCGCCGTCCACAAACAATCTCTGCGATCCCAGTGGACACTTGGCTCCGCCAGAAGGTGCAAACACGACCAGTAAGCACTGGATCCAATCCTGACATGCAGACGTGTGTGTGTGTGTGTGTGTGTGTGGGAACACATCTGGCAGCAGCGTTGAGTGGAACAATAAACGGTCAGATGAGCCCAAACGTGGATGGGCTCAGCGCTCACACAGCAGAGGTGCGCTCCTGCCACTTCTAGTCCTCAGGCCAGATTGTTAATGGCTCTCACTGCTGGCCCCGTCGCCATGGCGAACCGCTTGTGCGCTCCATCAAATGAAAATAAATGAAGAGCCGGTCGGGATAATCACTCATATGGAAATTCAATGGAGACTGTGACAGGAACTTCACTGAGCACTTTCAGACCTGCTGTGGATCCAGCCTTATGATTTTTAGTTATTGTGCTCTTCATTTTCTCTTGGAAACAAGGTCATTCTGTCTTTCTTTTTATAAAACCCCATGAAATCATGTCTGTTGGCTTTGAAGCTGTCATCTATATGCTAGTGTACTCATAAATGTTGACAATGAACAGTTGTTTTCTGGGAAAATGAATAAATTGATACCCTCGTTTAAACTATAAATACCTGACCCCGACTAGCACTGGCAAACTTTTTTTTTTTTTTTTTAGACAGAAAGTTACCATTTTCTTTATTTAAATTTTCTTTTAAAAATGTAACATTATAATATACACTCACCTAAAGGATTATTAGGAACACATACTAATACTGTGTTTGACCCCCTTTCGCCTTCAGAACTGCCTTAATTCTACGTGGCATTGATTCAACAAGGTGCTGAAAGCATTCTTTAGAAGTGTTGGCCCATATTGATAGGATAGCATCTTGCAGTTGATGGAGATTTGTGGGATGCACATCCAGGGCACAAAGCTCCCATTCCACCACATCCCAAAGATGCTCTATTGGGTTGAGATCTGGTGACTGTGGGGGCCATTTTAGTTCAGTGAACTCATTGTCATGTTCAAGAAACCAATTTGAAATGATTGGAGCTTTGTGACATGGTGCATTATCCTGCTGGAAGTAGCCATCAGAGGATGGGAACATGGTGGTCATAAAGGGATGGACATGGTCAGAAACAATGCTCAGGTAGGCCGTGGCATTTAAACCATGCCCAATTGGCACTAAGGGGCCTAAAGTGTGCCAGAAAACATCCCCCACACCATTACACCACCACCACCAGCCTGCACAGTGGTAACAAGGCATGATGGATCCATGTTCTCATTCTGTTTACGCCAAATTCTGACTCTACCATCTGAATGTCTCAACAGAAATCCAGACTCATCAGACCAGGCAACATTTTTCCAGTCTTCAACTGTCCAATTTTGGTGAGCTCTGCAAATTGTAGCCTCTTTTTCCTATTTGTATTGGAGATGAGTGGTACCCGGTTGGGGTCTTCTGCTGTGTTGTAGCCCATCCGCCTCAAGGTTGTGTGTGTGTTGTGGCTTCACAAATGCTTTGCTGCATACCTCGGTTGTAACGAGTGGTTATTTCAGTCAAAGTTGCTCTTCTATCAGCTTGAATCAGTCGGCCCATTCTCCTCTGACCTCGAGCATCAACAAGGCATTTTCTCCCACAGGACTGTCGCATACTGGATGTTTTTCCCTTTTCACACCATTCTTTGTAAACCCTAGAAATGGTTGTGTGTGAAAATCCCAGTAACTGAGCAGATTGTGAAATACTCGGACCGGCCCGTCTGGCACCAACAACCATGCCACGCTCAAAATTGCTTAAATCCCCTTTCTTTCCCATTCTGACATGATTGGTTGATTAGATAATTGCATTAATGAGAAATTGAACAGGTGTTCCTAATAATCCTTTAGGTGAGTGTATTTAACATCATATTTACATTATAATATTTAACATTTCATTTTGGACTACTTTTAACATTATTCAGACTTTAAAAAAATATGATCAGTTTATTTATGTATGTATGTATTTATTTATTTATTTATTTAATTTTGTATAGATAAACCATTATTTATAAACCCTTATTTTTAAGCTTTTAAAACTTATTTAAACTTTCTGATCTGGCTTTTTCAAGCCAACTTCAAAGTTTGTATCTACTTATATTTAGTTATTATTATTTATTTAGTTAGTGCTTTTGTTTTTATTCAATTACCAATGTTATATTATTATTATTATTAGTAGTAGTAGTATTTTTGATTGAGTTTGTCTGTATTTGGACCTGATATTTACCATAGGTAATACATTTTTCTTTTATTATTCTTTTATCATTTTTTTATTTATATTATTACATTTATTTTTATATTGTGTTCACTCTCCATCTTTAATAAACAGTTCTGTGCAGACCTGTAATAACTCAGTGTTTGGGTCCTTTCTCTCTGCTCGTGACAGCTTGCACCCGACGGCGTCCTGTAATCTTCAGTGGCGCAGGTGAAACACACGTGTAGACTTGCCTTGAAGCGTCAGGCAGTGAATCTGAGAGCTTGCGAGATCTAACAAGGCCGTTTTTCCTGCAGTCGCATGTTTCGTAATGCAGCGCCGAGCTGAAGGTGTTTTGTTCCTTCGCCTGAATGAGGAGAAAACGGGATTATCTCTCTCAGGCAATAATAAACCTACGCTAATGAGTCTTCTTTTCTCTGTGTCTGTCTCTCTCCTGGAGGTAAACCCCTCTGTTCTTCAGTACAGTTATAATTTAACACTCCTGGCTCTCCGTTTGGATTCCTCCAGATGTTTTTGCTTCATTAGTGCATTGCTTGTTTCGTTATTATTTATTAACACGTTTTGAGACCACGTTTGCCCTGGGCTAATTCGGTATCTGTCGTCAGGTAAATGAAAAGGAGTTTGTTATCCATCGGCACCTCACTGTAACTCTGATGAGGCGCTGTGTCCTGATGGAGTGGGCCGCAGTGGCTCTGAGCCGCTCGGTGTTGAGCCCTGCCGCGCCGGTATTGCGTGATGTCGAGCCGCAGGACTTTGATCCTGCGCAAATTTTAGGATTAGCAGCCGGATTAACGGCGCGTGTGATGGATGAAAGAGCCCGCCGCGCGGGGACAGGAGACCGGATCCACACGCGATGACCTATAACCGCACATCTGAGGGAATTTGTATGGCAACAGACGTTTTTTTGGGGCTGGATGTGAGCGATTTGCATGCATAAGCAAATGAATCTTTGAAGCTTCATGCAGTACAATGAGAGAGACCGAGCAGGAATTCGGTTGCCCTAATCATAGTTTATAGACCCTGTCTCTCGAAGAAGTTTGAGTCAGAGAAAAGTTTCCCTCTACATGATTTAATAAAAAGGTTTTTGTCTTTCATCGTGCTCAAACAAGGGAGCAAGGAGCCTTTTTATTTTTACGCCCTTCAGCCAAGAAACTGCTTTGCCCCAGATATCAGCTGTTCGTTTCATAAGACCTGCATGCACTTTAGTCAGTGGGAATGTATGTTGTGTGCTGTGATATGTTCAATCTTGCATTTACAGCAAAACACTGATAAGTATCACAAATCATCTATTGCTTGATAAAACAACTGTCATTTTTACTTGACCTTAGATGTTAGGTTATTAAGCATGGATGATGTATTGTCATCAGTGAACAGCATCAGTGATTGCTAGGGTGTTTTGGTTCACCAGAGTGTTGGTAGGATGTTATAGAGGGCATATGGTGTTCTGAGTGGTGGGTTTCTATGGCATTATATGTGGTGTCTAGGATTGCCAGGTGTTCTGGGTCATCACTAGGGTGTTGGTAGGGTGTTCTGAGGGTTTCTTAAGTGTTCTGAATGATTGCCACTGTTCTATGGAGTGTATTGGGTATTTTGAATGATTTGAAATGGCATTCTTAGAGGATTTCTAATGTGTTCTATGTGGGTGCTTTAGTATTCAAATGGGTTTATATGGCTTTAGTGGTTTTTAGTATGTTCTGTGTGGTTGCTAATTGTGTTCTAGGGGGTTTCTAGGGTGTTCTGTGTGGGTGCTATAGGGTGTTCAAAGGGGTTTCTAGGGCTTTTGTGGTTTCTAGGGTGCTCAACAAGGTTTCTAGGGCACTTTGTGTTTCTAGGTTTTTTTTAGGGCTTTCTGTGGTGTTCTATGTGGGTGCTATGGTCTTCTAAAGGGGTATATATGGCTTTCTGTGGTTTCTGGGGTGTTCTGTGAGTTTGCCAATGTGTTCAAGGGGGTTATCTAGGGTGTTCTATGTGGGTGCTAGTGTGTCCAAAGGGGTTTCTAGGGCTTTTTGTGGTTTCTAGAGTGTTTTATGTGGTTTATATGGTGTTCTAAGTGGTGTCTATGGCTTTCTGTGGTTTCTAGTGTGTTCTTTGTGGTTGCTAATGTGTTCTAGGGGTTATCTAGGGTGTTCTATGTGGGTGCTATGGTGTTTAGAGGGGTTTATATAGAGCTTGTGTGGTTTCTAGAGTGTTGTATGAGGTTCATATGATGTCCTAGGGGGTTTCTAGGGTGTTCTGTGTGGGTGCTATAGGGTGTTCAAATGGAGTTCTTATGCTTTTGTGGTTTCTAGGGTGTTCAACAAGGTTTCTAGGGCACTTTGTGGCTTCTAGAATGTTCTGTGTGTTTGCTAGTGTGTTTCTAGGTTTTTTTAGGGCTTTCTGTGGTGTTCTTTGTGGTTGCTATGGTCTTCTAAAGGGTATATATGGCTTTCTGTGGTTTCTGGGGTGTTCTGTGTCTGGGGTGTTCTGTGAGTTTGCCAATGTGTTCAAGGGGGTTATCTATGGTGTTCTATGTGGGTGCTAGGGTGTTCAAAGGGGTTTCTAGGGCTTTTTGTGGTTTCTAGAGTGTTTTATGTGGTTTATATGGTGTTCTAAGTGGGCTTTCTGTGGTTTCTAGTGTGTTCTTTGTGGTTGCTAATGTGTTCTAGGGGGTTATCTAGGGTGTTCTATGTGGGTGCTAGGGTTTTCAAAGGGGTTTCTAGGGCTTTTTGTGGTTTCTAGAGTGTTTTATGTGGTTGCTAATGTGTTCTAGGGAGTTATCTAGGGTGTTCTATGTGGGTGCTAAGGCGTTCAAAGGGGTTTATATAGAGCATGTGTGGTTTCTAGAGTGTTGTATGTGGTTCATATGATGTTCTAGGGTGTTTTGAGGTTTCTAGTGTGTTCTGTGTGGTTGCTAATTGTGTTCTCAAGGGTTTCTAGGGTGTTCTATGTGGGTGCTATGATGTTCAAATGGGATTCTGGGGCTTTTTGTGGTTTCTAGAGTGTTTTTGTGGTTTATATGGTGTTCTAATGGGTTTCTAGAGGGTTTTTTGTTTTGTTTCTAGGGTGTTCTATGTGGGTGCTATGATGAAGGGTGTTCTGTGAGGTTTCTATTTTGTTCTATGTGGTTTCCATGCTGTTCTAAAGGGTTTCTAGGTGTTTCTGTGGTTTCTAGGGTGTTCTGTGGGGTTAAGGTGTTCTAGGGTTTCTGGTTAGGACAAAACTCTGATAACATGTGAAAGATGTTGTCGCATCAAGTCTGGTTATGATTATTTTTTTACCTGTTTTATTGTTCACCAAGTGGAAATTGTAAGTGTGATTGCTTTGAAAACTACCTCTCCCAGACAACCCACACATCATTCATGACCTATCATTCATGTTCATAGAAGCACACCTTAAGTATGAGCAATAGTAAAAGAGCTTGCCCTAGCAAGCGCTACTAATTGACCTCACCTTTATACTTGCTTAACCACCAAACACAACACCCCAACAAATAGCATCTGAATTCTGCGTTTTGTCATTTGCCTTAATTGAGACAGACGAGTTTTCTCCAAGGCTGCGCTCCACGCTGACGGCCATAACGGAATTAATGGACGCAGGCCAGTGTGTCTTGACCTTCTGTCCTGCATTACGAACACACATGTCAAGGTAATTGGATCCCTGAAGATATATGTGTGATTCTTAAGCGAAGTCTCTGTCGCTGATCTATATGTCCACGTCCCATTTCCTTTGTGTCCATGAGCTGAGTATTGAGTTAGAGCTGCTGAAATGTCCTTTCAGGTCTAGGGCTGTCATTAAATGCTGTCATTTATCATCCTAGATTAGAGGTTAAATATTATATAATTCCTTTCAAGAACCTGCAGGCAGATGCATTGAGATGGTCTTTACTCCTATAGTGCTCCTAAACCCAATATCATAGTAAATCTTTAAGCAAAATTGAGATTTTTGAGATTTTCTTTGAGATTTTTCATAGTTTAGTTAAGTCTAATTCTAATTTCAGCATACACTTTGTCTAGATTGTCCTCGGATTCATCAAACAGAAAGAGTAGATGGAAAAGATGTCTACGGCAGCTCAGATGATTTGGTTTTGGGAGACTTTGATGAGAAATATTGACTTTTGATTTGGAAAATTCAAATCTGAATGCAATCTTGGTCTCTTCTAAAACTTTTGAGACTGATGAGATTTTCTAGGGTCTTTTTCTCAGGGAACCAATCAGAGAATCAGGAGATTTAAGCAAAATCTCCATTCGCGCTCATTGGTTATTTTTGTTTTTCTTCTATAGGGTCAGTCACGCTTTTGGACACAAGTCTAAATGATCTCTCCATTTAATCGCTTAACTTTCTGAGACTAACAGTTGAGATTGGAGATCGTATTTTTCTTGATCGTTTAATCTGTTTGCCGTGTAGGAGAAACAGTTGAGATATTACAGAGAGCTCTTTGCTTTACAAACAGTGTAATTCATGCATTCAGACAGAAGCAAAGATCTCAGTTTGCTTTCCATTTAGTCTCATTGGTGATTTTTCTCTCCTATAGGGTCAGTCACACTTTCACAGAAAAACTGAGACGTTACAGAAACCTCTTTTGTGATTATTTAGTTTTTTTCTAAACTTTCAAACCAAGCAGAAGTCTTGATTTTATGTCCATTTAATCTCTTTGCTCTTTAGTAGAAACAATTGAGACGTTAATAAAAGTGTGTTATTCTTCTACAGGGTTGGTCACACTTTAGGCATCTAATCTATACCTGAGTTTCACCTAAAGTACAGCTGAAACAAATCATACAAGAGCAAAAACGTCCTTAGGACAAAGTAAAATAACAAACCACTTCCCGAAAAGAGGGCAAACAACGCAAACTAATTTAAGCCACCATTCCAAATTAAAAAGAATTGTTTAAGGGTATGAACTAAAAAGGGCAGCTACATTTACGTGAAGAAATGGAATTTGTAATAAATGAGTTTCGTGATCAGCAGGGAGAAGGGAAAAAAGATGAAAACTGCCAATAGAAGGGCAGGGGTTTTTATGTAAATGAATGTGAGAGCTGAAATTAACTCAACCCTCAGGGCGAGTGCGTTATCACTTCGCAGCGTAGATGGAACTCCAGGGAATGGCAGGTTAACATCATAAAACAGCCGCCCAGGTTTGAGCTTCGTTAGGCTTTTTAATTTGAAGAATGTTTTTTTCCGAAGGGATGAATCGGATGAGAGATTGAGCACCGTGGTCAAGCCCACCTGTAGTGACCTTCACCAACTTTCGTAGCCATAATGTGTTTGTGTGTTAACTTTGTGCACACGGTTTCATTTTTCAAAACCTGTCTTTTTACAGTAATGACTATTTTACTAGGTTGCTAGGATGTTCTGGGGGGGTTGCTGACTCTGTTCTAGGGAGTTTTTATTCAATTCTGGGTGGGTTCTAGGATGTTCTAGAGGGTTTCTGAGGTGTTCTGGGTGGTTTCTAGGGTGTTGCTATGGTTTTCTAGGTGGTTGTTAGGATGTTTTAGTAGGTATTGTGGTGTTCTCTGGGGTTCTAGAGCAGATAAACAATAGTAATAGTGATGTCTACCTTAGTAAGCACTATTACAATGCAGATTGTTTCAAAGCAGCTTCACAATGGTAACAGTAAAATAATGAAACAGAATTTAATAGAAAGTAATATAGTTAAATATTTAGTGTCCCCAACTGAGCAAGCCAAAAGCCGAAGGCAACAGGGGTGACATAATGGAGAAAAAAACCTTTGGAGAAACCATTCTCAGTCCACTACTAATTAACTCTTTCCTATGTTCTGAAGGGTTGTTATAATGTTATGGGTGATTTCTAGGGTGTTGCTAGGATGATCTAGTGGGTTTCTGTGGTGTTCTGGGTGGTATCAAGGGTGTTACCAGGGTGTTCTAGGTGGTTGTTTCAGATTCAGCCTATATTGTCCCAGAATTGACAGAATTTTCTGGCGTTCCGTGTTTTCACTGTTATACGGTAGGGGCACTATTTTACATCATCTTGAAAGAGTAGAGAATCTCCAGATCAAAACACAGGGAAACAAGTAGCAGAAACAAGCAATATAATCATTGCTACATTCTTTGGGGGGGGGAAATACATTATTTTCTCAGCTTTTTGTTCAAAATGTAGCTTTTTTAAAATTAAACATAATTACATTCAAGTGTTGCACAAAGAATGCACAAAGCTAGAATAAAACGATTTTTATTTTTTTAAAGCCGAGGCTGTTTTTTCTTTTGATATATTGCGTGTTCAGATATTCATACAACTAATTATTCTGGGGCCATGAAATGTTTGAGAAAATGATCAAAAACGCTGGTGGTGGCTGGCAACTTTTCTTTTTTTATTAAATACAGGTGGGGAATGAGTTAACATCTTTATACTCACTGACACCCCAACTTTGCATTTTGTCATTTGTCCTAATTCAAACTCTTTCTTTTTACAGCAATGGCCACCTGGTTACCAGCGGTCCTACTGGTGCTACAAGTAACCGCTACATCCTCCGAAGAGCCCATCCTCGAGTTTTCCACGGACACGCCCATCAATAATGTAGCACGGGACTCCAAGACTGGGCTTGTTTACCTGGGTGCAGTCAATACTATTTATCAATTGGACTCTTCATTGAACCTTGAGGCCAGAGCTGAAACGGGACCCAAGAAAGATGCGAGAGGTTGTACACCTCCGGTGTCTACTTGCCAAGACCTGAAAGACACCAACAACACCAATAAACTGTTGCTGGTTCATTCGGCTAACGGGTCGCTGATAGTCTGTGGGAGTTTGTACAGAGGAATCTGCTCTCTGCTCAACCTCACCAACGTCAAAGAGCAGATATACTACAGCGACAGCAAAGGGGAGCGGACTTACGCCACCAGCACCGAAGAGCACGTTTCCGTTGTGGGTGTCATGGCCACTCTCGAAATTGACGATAAACCATTCAACGTCTTTTTGGTCGGGAAGGGCTATGGAAGCATGGACAGCTCAAAGCTCATCAGCACCAGAATCGTGCAGAACTATCGCGACTGGGTCGTGTTCGAGAGCATCATCGAGGCGTCTACGGTCCAGGCAGTTCCCTTCGTGCCCAAGTACCTGCACGACTTCCGCTTTGCCTTCAAAAATGACAATTTTGTCTATTTCCTCTTTTCGCGTACTCTCGGGGGAACGGACAACAAGAACTTTACTTTTGTTTCGCGCCTCTGTGAGAACGACAATCACTATTATTCGTACACTGAGCTTCAGCTTAGTTGCGGCCAGAATAATCGCTACAATAAAGTCCAGGCCGCGTATTTGACAGAGCCGGGGAAAGAGCTGGCCCAGACTATGTCCGAATCCGGAGAGTTTGGGAGTGTCCGGGAATGGGATAAAGTCCTGTTTGTGGTGGCTAGCTCAGAGGAAGGGGCCACTGTATCAGCTCTGTGTATGTACCCTCTTAAAAGCATCAACCAGAAACTGTTGGCCATAGTTACTGCTTGCTACACGGACAACGGCAAGATTGACGACAGATTGGTCGTGGAGAGTCCCTACACGAAAGATGATCCATGTGTCAAACATGATGTAAGTAGCAGCTATTTATAACATTGATCGATGACACAAAGGTCTGTTTTGAAGCAGAAATGTCATTTCTTTGCAGTTTAACAACTAACATCAATTTTATGGACCGAACAGTGTATGTATTATGACCCTCTACCAAATATTTAAATTTCAGTTAATGGTTTTTAAAGGATATGAAATGTCCAAAGTACATTTTTCATCATTCTGTATCGACATCCGTCATTTACTTGGAATGTGGAAATGAAATGTTCCCTCAAACATATGAAGGAAAATAGATTGTGTTAGCTTTATATTGGCTAAGTTATGCTAGGGTTGTGCGATATATATAATCTATGGTAATATCGTGATTGTTGTTTTAACAATGTGCGATCTGACAATTTATAAAACACACCTAGAGAGTGCACGCATACACTACATGGTGTAGTCTACCCAGACAGCAATATAGTGTCAGCCCAGCCCAGGCCACATCTGCTACACATGGATTCAACAAGATCTGGGCCGACACCGTTACTGTCTGGGTAGTATGTTAGACTAGTGCACTTGCGCATTTAGACTACTTGATTTATTCTATGCAAAATGCATTTAGAATGCCCCCAATATTCAAGATAAGTGGCAAAAATTCCTCTGTATGTCTTTTATATTTACATAATTAGTCAATCACACAAAGAGTGCCGTTTATCTCCAAATATTCGCATGCATACAAATGTGATATTTATTTAATACAACAGTTCAATATAAGTTAGTGTAAGTTAATATTAAGTCACTTAGACACAATATTGCAGTGTCTGTTACTGACTGAACAAATCGTTTGAATTAATGACTCAATGACGTTCCTGAATAAATCAGGCGAAACTCAGTGGGCCCTATCATAGCCAGGTGTGACGCAAGTGTTTCAGCCTGATGTAGTTCTCATTTTCACATCCAGCTCCACGTTGTTTAAATAGCAAATGCACTCGTGCCCATCTGTTGCATGGGTGTGCTGGTCTGAAAACCAGGTGTGTTCAGGCGCATTGTTATGAGGAACTGAAAACGACTGCAGCATGGACCGACAAAAACCTGTTCCAAAGTTGAAAGCGCAGTGTTTTTTGTGTTATTTAAAGAGCGCGTTAGTAATATGCGCCTATAGGCGGTGCACAACGCACGTACACTCTGATTATTACACACTTTGATGTGCAGCAGCACACAAAGAGTTTTAAATATAAAAAATAAAAGGATTCCTCTCTGGAGAAGCGTTCATTCTTTCCGCTCACAATAAATAGCTAATCCGCCATGGTGCGAGCACAACTGGCTTTTAAAGGGAGTGGGAGATGAGACTCTGATTGGTTTATTGCACGTTACGCCCAAAACACACCCACGACTCATTAAGAGACGAGGGACAACCATTTCGGACCATGTGCCGGGCTCGCTGACCATTTTTTCTGTCGTTAAACCAGCAAAAGTGGATTTGGACACTCCCTAAGTGCACCTGCGCCACGCGCTTCAGACCCATGACTCACTCATTAACCGTAGTTTTACATGTAAATAATTTAAAAAATAAATATTCAGTGTTTTAGTTTAAAACATTATTTATGCATTTGTAACTGCTGGTAAAATGATTTCATGTCCCTCTGAGCTGCATTAAACAGTGTGTGTAAATGCGTCTAAATGCCACTTCAGGTGCAACTTCTCTGTTTTATTATTCTAATTCAATTAAGAGTTTCGACACAAAAGATAATGCATGCATTTAAATAGGTAAAAATCTACTTAAACTTGTTGGAAAAGATCATTTCTGTCACTGCTGCAGAATATAAAGAATATCAAAAACTTTAGGAGTCAGCTGACCACGGCCGTCTTAACCTGCCAAGGGACCAACGCAATAAACACGCTCGGAGAAATACTGTCTAATTATCACTAGAGATAAAAAAAATGTTTTTGTCAATATCGCACACCTCAACTTGTATAATATATCAAACACATAAGTATAGTAAACTAATATGTAAAATAGAAATTTTTTTTAGTACACAACTTGCTTATTTGTTGCTTGTCTAAATTTTATAATGCGTTCTGCTTTCTTTCTATATAAGAACCCCCACATTTTTTGAGTGATTTCACAGCTGCGTACATCCTGAAATCATCCCGGTGAAAATGGTGTGCTTTAGAAAACTGCTGTGAGAGCTAATGATTTTTTGTGTGCTTAACACACAGCACCTGGAAAGTCGAGACGTACAAAATGTGCTCTTTTTCAACATGTTTTACTTCTGTGGTGTAGTGAAAGAAAATACCAGGAAAAATGTAGACATTTTCAGTCAGAGCCAATTATATTTTGATGAAAGATTAACAAGACGATAGGTCTGGGAACATATTTAAAAAGTACATATAGTACATTTCGTGTTTAAGTATCTTTTTCCCTTTACTCTTTGTTATCTTGCAGAAAGACATTGTGAACCAGTATAAGTGCGGAGCTGATTTTCTTCCGTCTCCGTTGGCCAGTCGGCAGGAGTTTGCCTTGAAGGCCAATGCTTTCTTCATCAGGCCGAACCTGCTGACCGCAGTGGCTGTGGCTGTCGAGAACGATCACACCATTGCCTTTCTGGGGCACAGTGCGGGAGAGGTGATCAAGGTGAGATAAGTTCTGTTAAATTCTGGAAACTACATTCACACGGTGCTCAAACCCTCATCTGAGGTGCTGTAACCCATATAGGTGAGGTCTTACCACTTTATAAGTAAGTAGTAATGAGTTCTAGATGTTCATTAGTTATGTAAGGATAACATTACAGTCTTTTGAATGTGAACTATTCATTTAAAGGGATAGTTACATTCAAATCCTGTATGGCTTTGTCTTCTGTGAAACAGAAAACGGTTATTTTCAGTATAATGAAAGTAAATGAGGCCTGCTGCTGCCAAGCTTTAGCATGACCAAAACTATCATAAAACTATCAGTCAGGGTTTATTTATAGAGCGTAATTAAACACAACCAAGTTTGACCAAAGTGCAAGTTCAGTGTTGATTCAGTTCCGTTGTAAAGATAATCCATTATTAAATGAGTTCATTTCATCTATAAAGCAGTTCTACAGCTCAGTTTGTTTCTCATACAACAGCGTCAGTACAGTCAGATCAATATCGTTGAATATTAAAAACCTCAGTCCTCATTAAAGGTGCACTATGTAGGATTTTTGCTGTCAAATATCCAAAAACCACCAGGCCAGTGTTAAATATTTTGTTCTGTTGAGTTCTTACACTGTCCCAAATGTTTCCAACTATTTGTAAATTGTGAGAAAATCGCTATTTTTACCAATGAACCGGGACATGTGAGCATAGCGTGTGAGGGAGTCGCCTGTCAATTGTGTCATATCTGCGTTACCCTCGTTTCCGGGTTTTATTTAGCAGAAGCGCTTTACTCTCACTGGAGTGTGAACAAGTGTCACAGCAGCCGAGTTTAACGACAGAGTAACGGCATAACATCATTTTAAACACACTCAAATGTCTCTGATATGATAAACAGAGCTGCGTTACCTCATACTCATGACCTGGAAAAGCGGAGATTGCACCGGCGACTGTGTCCCGTCATAATAAAAAAAAACAATTGTTTGCGTAACAATCTCTCCCAACGGCCTTGCTCATCTACACAGCACTCGCTCCTGTTCTGCTTCATACTACAGTAAAGTTAATAATCACATCCATGAACATGATTTCTGCCCGAGTCCTGTCCCGATTCTTCCCCACCGGCTGTGAGGTGAAGACCTCATGTCCCAAGATTCTGCACAAAGAAGTGCACCTTTAATTATATTTGCACTGTAAAGAGCATGAGGATGAGTAAATGATATGAGAACAACATGAGGACGATCACATAAGGACGAGTAAATGACACAATACTCATTTTTGGGTGAACTAACCCTTTGACTAACTTTTCCACAATGTAAAAATAACCAAAAATTGACAGTCTGTAGGAGGATGCGGAACAAGAGTAGAGTGTTAGGCATTGTTAAAGAAATCTCGAGGAAACGAACATCTCTGGAAATTTGAGACAACCAATTAGTGAAAAGCTACAAGCAGCTAGCAACCTGATGTCACACACCTGATTTAGGCGGCGCGTCACAAAGCTGGAGTTTAGGCTTTGGCAGGTGAGGGAATTAGAGGGTGAACGTGGTGAATCTCTGACAGAGGGATGAAAGAGAAAAAGATATCACTGACGAAACCCCTCGCTACCGCAGACACAACTAAACACGTTAGACGTTATATTAGAAATAATGAACAGCTCGCCCGACTTGAGTCCAATTCTCACACTCAAATAAAAACCCTTTGTTAGAGCTGATTATTTGTAGACAGATGAAATTGAGTGATAGATGGATAAAAACCAGTCCGGATGGAGTTCCCTGCGAATGGAGCTGTGGTTTTATGGTCATTATGTGGCTTGCAGGCCATTAGTTGAGGGTTGACACGTTGTCAGGTGTGGCTCAGGTGCGGGGAAGCGCTGAGGGGGTTTTGTGTGGTCTGTAAATATGACAGATGTGTCCTGTCCTGTCCTCGACTCTTTAATTGTGGGTTTCTCTGTGTCTATTGTTCTCTCTTTACCCAGGTACATTTGTCAAACCCGCCAGAGGCGTACAACCCCGGTCCGGGCTACAAAACCAGCGGCTATGTAAATAAGAACCTTTTCTTTGACAAAACCAAGGCGCACTTGTACATCACCACAGAGAAAAAGGTACGAGGCTGGAGTCATTTATCACAGACGGTGTGCTCGCTAGCTCTTTGATTATTTCCGCCTCGACCTCATGAAACGCATGATTGCGACTATTCCAGTGTTTTTTCATGTTAAGGCTCCTGTTGGTGCCAAAATATACATTTTTTATATATTTTTTAAATACATTCTTGCTGAGTCTGACCTTACGGTGATGTAATTGCTGTGTTTATGAGGCAGTGATGTTTTGAAATCCTTAATGCTTTCTTGTTTGTCGTTTTTCTTCTCTGTAATTTTCTGCAATTAATTCAGCTTGAACCGCTTCACATTCAGGCTTCATTTCAGTATAAACTACCTTACTTTTAGCTGTTGTTTCTCTGATTTTTTGAAACAGTGATGACATCATTTGCTTTCTGAATTGTGATTGGTTTTGCATTGCATTGTTGGATGCTGATTGGTCAGTCCAGCCTTCCGGCTCTGTTGAGTGCAGCTGTATTTGAATCTCTTCATGATTTTGTGGTCATGCAGATCACGAAGGTGCCCGTACAGGCCTGCCATCTGAAGACGGACTGCCAGACCTGCGTGACTCAGAGAGACCCGTACTGTGGCTGGTGTGTCCTGGAGGGAAGGTACCTACATTTTTTACATTATTAAAATAGTGCTTGTGTCTTTGGCATCCTGGGGCTCACATGGGGGATAAAGGTTTGAATGCAGCAATGAGTCCCTTTTCCTCCCAATCTCTAACTCATAACTGTGTTTCCTTTATATTCCCACTGTACTTGCCAAATAGTATTTATAAAAAATAACAAAATATAACATAATAACAACAATATGTCTGGTTCACTATCTGTGTGGGGAGTCTCCACAGACGTAATGGTTTTATACCAAACAAACTGTACATTCTACCCCCCTACTCTACCCAACACACACACACACACACACACACACACACACACACACACACACACACACACACACACACACACACACACACACACACACACACACACACACACACACACGTTGTGTTTCCATGTTTTATGGGGACATTCCATAGGCGTAATGCATTTTATACTGTACAAACCGTATTTTCTATCCCCCTACACTGCCCCTGCCCCTAAACCTACCCATCACACACACACACACACACACACACACACACACACACACACACACACACACTGCCCTCTGCCCCTAAATCCCACCCATCACACACACACACACACACACACACACACACACACACACACACACACACACACACACACACACACACACAGCCCCTGCCACTAAACTTACCCATCACACACACACACACACACACACACACACACACACACACACACACACACACACACACACACACACACACAGCCCTGCCCCTAAACCTACCCATCACACACAGACACACACACACACACACACACACACACACACACAGCCCCTGCCCCTGCACCTACCCAACACACACATACATACGCACACACACACACACACACACACACACACACACACACACACACACACACACACACACACACACACACACACACACACACACACACAGACACACACACACACACAGACACACACTGCCCCTAAACCTACCCATCACACACACACACACACACTGCTCCTAAACCTACCCATCACACACACACACACCATCACACACACACACACACACACAGACACACAGACACACACACACACACACACACACAGACACACACACACACACACACACACACACACACTGCCCCTAAACCTACCCATCACACACACACACACACTGCCCCTAAACCTACCCATCACACACACACACACACTGCCCCTAAACCTACCCATCACAGGAAACATTCTGCATTTTTACTTTCTCAAAAAAACTCATCCTGTGTGGGGACCGCTGGCTGGTGATCTCAGGTTTTACTATCCTTACATTTGGTCCCCACAATGTAATATAAACAAGGACACACACACACACACACACACACACACACACACACACACACACACAGAGTAGTAAACAAATACCATAAATAATGCTTATATATTTAATGAGTGTCATATTATTTGTATATATTTTATTTTTTAACTCAATTAATTTCTTATATTATATACATTTAATATATTTACATATACTTTTACATATACTATTTTATATATACATTTACTTCTTAATTATTTTAAATTTGAGTTTATTGATTAATGACAGTTGTTACGTATAAATAAATCATGTTTTCCCCGAACATAAGTGTTGTATTATAATTGTGCTGTATTTAATTGCATGAGAAGCGTTGTATTCTAATGTGTTATTGATTGTGTAGATGCACCAGGCGATCGGAGTGCAGTCGTGCGGAGGAAAAGAACGGTTGGCTGTGGAGTCCGAGCCAACAGTGTGTGAAAATCGTCTCTTTCCACCCGCCAAATCTCAGCTGCTTGAAGTCCCAGCAGGTACCAGCCTGAGTGTCGCGGACACAATTACCAGAGTCTTATTTTTAAACCAGACTGCTCAGCACTGATTATGAGAAAAGCTGAGCATGACTCCCACACAATGAGGCCATATTGGTGAACAGACGGTGAAAACACAATGGGCGCTGATGGCACGTTTATAATTCTGTTGTAAAGGTGCTGCTGCTGTTGTGTTTGCACTTCAATGCAATGCGTTCTCTGATTATGGCCTGTGTGTATTAACAAGACGATTGTTGATTTGAGAGAAATGTTTAAAAGTTATTTGTAAAAGAACGTGCTTATGGAATGTCGAGAATTATTCAAACAAAGTTTGCAAATGTTATTTTAATGAGCCATAGCCTAGAAGTTCCTGAACTTCTGTATACTTCTGTATCTTCATTAATCCATCATTTTTGCATTGGATTGCATGGAACAAACCCAAACCAGTCATCTCCTAATATGTATAAATAAATGCCAAACATAAAAGAAGGAAATGCTATGTAATGGTTTCAAAGATTTATAACGAAGGATTGGTTTGCTCATATCTCCTATATTGTGTGATCTCAGAGTTTGTTAAATGTCCCACAGGTGGAGATAAACGTCCGATCGCTGTCGATCCTCAGAGATTCCGACCGCATCCACTGCGTCTTTGGCTCTTATAACAGCAGCGCCAGGATGGTGGACGGCCGTATCAGTTGCCGCTTACCTGAACAGCCTCTCATACCCCCGACACCTCCAAACCAAGGCACGTCACAACACGTGAACGTCTTTTTAGACGAGTTTTACAGACTCTCTACAAACTGTTTACACTGTTTAATTACATATTTTAATTTTAAATAATTTTCTTGTTTTATCCTCTCTCTGAGCCTTACTCGTCCTCTCTGAGGTTGATTTTGCTACTGTATCTTTAAGACATATATATGCAGATGACTTTTGCATTGATTGGCTAATCTGACCCTGTGTGTCTTTGCAGATTTCGTGGCGGTTCGAGTCCACATCTTTGTGAATGGAAGCGTGGAGGTCGCTTCCAGCGAGTACAAGTTCTACAACTGCGCAGCGGCAGTCCGGAAAGCAGAAAATACACCGTACGTTTGCTGTCTCGCCTTCTATTGTCATCGAGTGTGTGTGTCTCCGCTTTATGCTGACACCACTGTGTGTATAATGAATACGAGCATCTGTAACGATGAGGTTTACTCATAAATTGTAATGCATCACTGAAGCTGGAATTGAATTTGCCTCTATAGAGACTTGCTTACGTTTTTTTTTTTTCTCTAAGAGCAGGAAATTGCTTTCGTTTCTCATTCATTCATCACACATGAAAGTCGATCTCTCATCTCTTTTTTTCCCCCTTCTCCTTGTGTTTTTTAAGAGCTCTGGGACATTGCTGATGAATGAGTATTATTTGAAGTGCACTGGGACTCTATGCTTTTACTCCAAACATTTACACACTGATGAAAAATTTAACTGGATCTCTGATTTAAAACCTCTGCCGTCCTCTGTTTTAATCTTTCCGCGTGTTTCTCCACAGATGCACTTCCTGTGTGAGCAGCGCTTGGGGATGTCAGTGGAACATTGCGGCACACACCTGCACGGATCTGAGCGATGCAGAAACCGGTGCCAATATAATCAAACCCAGACAGGTACTGAAATGAGAGTCAAACGAGCTCACATGCAGCATTTTCTTCCTTTTTATCAGTAATGCTGTCTATTACACACCCCGGTTAGCACACATGCACTGTTCAAAAGTTTGTTTTGAAATTCATTAATACTTCAATTCAGCAAGGATGTAAACATTGTAAACATAAATAAATTGGCAAAACTCAAAAAAATCATATTTTAAGTAATCAGAACTGGCATATGTTTATTTTGTACTCATTTTAACCACTCTTGAAATATTTGAGTAAGCAAGCTAATTCATACACTTAACTTTAAATTATCATGTAATCTCAATTTAAATATTTTTAGAAGTTGAAACTTTGCTAGCTAATTTAGTAAATGCTAACTTGCTAATTGGTAACACAGTGCTTTGATTGCATCAGCATAGCATAACAATTGCTGAAGGAGTACAACAATATGGAACATTTAACACACTGTATATCTGTATATCAAACCAAGCTTATGCTCCACTTGATGCTTACCAAAAAAAAAAAAAATTACAGAAACTCTGGTAGCACTTTATTTTATAGTCCTGTTTCGCATGGACATACTATGTACTTATTGTAGTAATGACACTAACTGGGTAATAACTAGGTTCTAACCCTGAACCTACCCCTAAACCTAACCCAAGTCCAGACTTCCAGAGCTCCACCAGGGTGGAAATTAAACACTCTACCCATCAGAGTGCCTCTGAGTGGGCCTCACGATGCTCTGATGTGGCCCTTCACCTCTGACCTCCAGGACTTTTTCTAAGTCCATACTTCCAGAGCTCCACCAGGGTGGAAATTAAACTCTCTACCCACCTAGATTGCCTCTGAGTGGGCCTCACAATGGTCTGATGTGACCCTCCACCTCAGACCTCCAGGACTTTTTCTAAGTCCATACTTCCAGAGCTCCACCAGGGTGGAAATTAAACACTCTACCCACCCAGAGTGACGCTGAGTGAGCCTCACGATGGTCTGATGTGACGCTCCACCTCAGACCTCCAGGACTTTTTCTAATTTCAGACTTCCAGACCTCCATCAGGGCAGCAATTGAATTATATGCCTACCAGAGTGACCCGTGGTCGGCTTAGTTATTTGCCTTGAAGCCCCTGGAACTCAGAATTCCCATCTTCACTTGTGACTGCTCTCCAGAGGGCAGCCGAATCTGACTTTAACCGGGTCTGAGGCACCCTCCCTGGCTTGGCCAAGAGCCTCAGAGTCAGTGGAAGTCTGACTCAATCTGAAAATTGACTTGTAGTTTTTTAGTGAGTCAGAACAGTGCACAAACTTTAAACGGCTGTAACTTCGAGACTCAGTCACCTAACTGTCCAGCTTACAGATCTTGAAGAGCCCTTTCAAACCCCCCAGGGGGATGAGATAGGAGCCGTCCAAAAATCAATTCCAATCTAGGCATCCAAGGCTCGGCATATTCTCAGTTTGGACGTCCCGAACTCAGCCATGCACATCCACGTCCGACATCCACGAGGCAAAGCGTTACATCCCAACTTGGACGCTAAACCAGGTGTTATGTGTAGGCTTGATTCCTAACCTTAACCCATGTTGTTACCTTACATTACTCAGTATTCTCAGTAAACTCTTCTACTTCACCACTATTAAATCTCCCACTTAACATTAATCTTGTCACAGCAATGCATGCTGGGAAATATAAATCCCAGCCCATTTTCAGTTACGTTTAAGTCTAAATTAAAAGAAACAAGTTCACAGAACTCAAAACAATTTAGATTACTTAATGTGTCAGTTTTGTGAACTCACATAAAAAAAGTTCTAAGTACTCTTACTTTTTAAAGCAAAAATTAATTTGATTGAACTAATTTGTTTAATTTAAGTTTACCCTACTCAAAGCAATTAATTATTTTGAGCATTAGGGTTTTCAAATCAGTCGGGTTTGTTCGTTTTTGGTGGGAAACAGGGAAAACACACCTCCTCAGCTTATTTAGACACGATTGGCTGTTTTCCCTGCCATCGTTATCTCAAATGGAAAGTTGTCTATTAATGCATGCGATAACCTAACTTTTTCTTTCAAAAAGCACCAGGAATGTGTATTAGGAAAATCAATGTCTTCTGAATGTAATTCTAACTTTAGACAGGAAGTGTTTTAGCAAAGTATTGCTGATGAGGAAACGTGCTAAAAATGACATGTATGAAAAAGCATACATTGAATAAATGTCTTGGTGATGTATGTGCGCTATCAGCGCCATTGATTGGGCCGCTTTGATTAGTTTCATGTGATTCTCATCTTCAAACCTCAGGTCCAACTGGTCCAGACATTTTATTTATTTATTTAAACCATTTCTTGAAGCATAAAGCTGAATTATCGATATCCAGTGCCAGCAATTTCAGAAATGGCCTGTTTGATATTTGCTTTTTCCTGGAACAGTCACATGTGGCTGATGAAATGGACACAAAGTAAATGACTTTACTCAGAAAGTTTTAATGTGAAACGCATTAGCTGAATCAGCACAATAGAAAACAAAATGGATTATATGCAATTAGACATAGTCGCCAATGTCAGTGAGGATATATTATATTTCAGCTGTAAATAAACCGTTTCATTCACGCACGTCATCATGGTTAATGAGTTTTTCAGTTTCAATGGATTCTTGTTCATTTATGTAGGATGTAAATTAAGAATCGCTCAGTAGATTGCCGTAGATGTGGAATTCAGCAGAACAGATTTCTCCTTCTTCTCTGTTCTCTAGAACAAGAGCTGTCCACGGTTCGAGAACCCAGATCCCGTCCTTATCCCGGTCGGACACAAAACCCGGATCAGTTTTGAGGGCATCAATCTGGACCCGTACAAGGTGAGTTCTCATTCCTGGCCTCCTTTTTTAACAGTAAATGCAAAATAAAATAAAAAAGATAAGATAAGATAAAAAAATATGAAATAGAATATAAAAATGAAATTAAATAATCAAATAAAATATATTAGAAGATTAATTCATTAATTATTTATTAATTTAGAATTAATTAAAGAAATAGAATTAAATAAAATAAAATTACATTAAATTAAATCAGTATTTTTGCCTTGTTTTCCAAAACAAAGTTGCATAAGATATTGAGTAGATTAAATATGATGATTAAATACAATCTAATTACAAATAATATTAAGTATAATGACAAAAAAATATATAATTATTAATTACATGAGATATTTACAGAAACTTACAGAATATAAATAAACTAAGTAATTAATAAAATCATAAATTAACATTTGCTTAGAAAAAGATCCAAATGAAGATAATTCAAATACCTTATTATTTTTTATATTTATATTTTATTATTTTATTTTAACACTAAAATAACATGCTTAATTAAAAGCCCTAATATTAGGACTTGTTTTCAGAGAATATATCCATTGGAAAAAAATTTTTTAAGGTACAATAATATATATAACTATATATAGTTATTATATATTTTTTAAACAATAAAAAAGTTCCAATGAAAAATACATTGAAAACATAAATGTATTATCACGAAGTCACTATAGTCCTATTAGTATTATCTGGGGACCTTGTGTGATTTCGAAATTACCCCCACACACACACACACTCACACTCACACTCACACACACTCACATCTGAATATCGTGTGACGCATTCACACGGGATAAGCAAAGCCTGGGAATTTACTCGAATTTACTGACTTGTTCCCTGGATATGATGTCCTTTATAGATATATCACAAACAGAAGAATGTTCCTCACCGCATGCTGATGTTATCTAGGCTTGCTGCGATAGTCAGTGCTACACCGGTTACGTCACTTTCCCACCGCCGCTTTGATTTTTTACAGTAAAAAAAAATCATTCAGTTCAGTTAGAGAACAGACAATTAAAAATTGAACTGAGCACAGACCAGCAGCAGGAGTCGGATTTCATCACGAGAGTGAGAAGCTGACAATATGACAGCGGAAGATTTGGTTTCAAAGCTAAATGTAACAGAGCCCATTTAAGCCAGCTTGTCATTGTACTGTTCTGTTGTTGTGTTTTTCATTAAGAATAATATTGAACACCCTTCGGAGCTATTTGCTCCCAAATTGGCACTAATTTTAAAGTGCAAGTATAATTTGCACGGCCTCACAGGTGTTTATAACGGTGCGGGTTATGAATGCAGCCTCCACTCTTCACAAAAGATGGATAAAAATGCGTGCAAAAATGATATACTAATCCTGGCCAAATAACAGAGATGCCGATTCCCACGGGACTAATATTATCACAGCACCTCGGTGTTTGGCAAAATATGGTAGGTCATTTGCCGGAGGATTTTTACTTTACAAATTACAGACATTGCCGATTCACAGAGGATTATGGTCACAGACAACCTCCGCAATTATTACAAATCACTAGAGGTCCCCAGATAATACTAATCCCGTGCGGATAGGGCTTTTGTTACAAAATTTAGTTTAAGTCAGTTTGTCTTTTTTATGGATGTTTTGATAAGTTTTCTGGACAACAAGAGACAAATACTGACTGAGAATATTATTCTTGGCAGTGTAAACATAATCTGATTATAATTTTCCTTTTTATGCATTTTTCCAAACTTGTTCCATCATTTCCTATCATACTACCTGTGAATAAATGGCTTTTAGTTGATGTTTTCTGAATTGTTACGCATCAGGGTCGTGATTTCACCATCGGAGCAGAGCTGATGAAGTTTGAGGAAGATGTCAAGACAGAGCCGGGACCCTTCTACTCTTTCAGCGGATATGTGGTTAGTTTCAGTTTTTCTTTTATCGGCAGGTTGCCCAAGGCGGACTGTTGTTCCTGTACTGTAAATCTTTTTATAAATGAAGCTCTTGCTAAATGATACGCAACCAATTACCAACATAAAGAGACACCTACCTACACTTCATTGGCTCTTGTGGGAGTTTGAGATTATAGCTCCCCCTGTTGGAAAGTCTCCAGCCTGTATATCATCTCATGTCTTTAGTGTGAAGGAGAGAACCGTCTGTGTTGACTCCCCCTCTCATCTGTCTCTTCCAGTTTTCCTTTAATAAAGCTCATGAAACCAACGTTCTGTTCCACGTAAGAGACAAATACACGGGAAAGAAGATCGACAGCAGCCTCAGTGGTAATCGCTCTCACTCGCTTTTCATCATTTACTCACCCTCATGTCATTACAAACCCTATGACTTGCTTTCTTCCTGTGGAACATAAAAAGATATTTTGATTAATGTGATGGCCGCTCTTACAATGCAGTTAGGATGAATGGGAACTGAAGTTTTCAAGCTTCAAAAAGGGACATAAAATGACAATGAACTTGTTCCATATGATGAATGGACAATTTTCCAGGTATTCTGGAGTCATGCAATAGTTTTATGTGCCAAACTGATGGAATCATAAGACATTTCTTACTTATAATCTTCCTTCTGGTGAACTGTTCACCATTAAAAGGGGTCATGAACTGGCTTTTTAAATTATTTTATACTGTTGTCTGAGGTCAACCTATTACATTCGCATGGTTTTTACATTAAAAAAACATCATAATAAGCCTGGTTTTGAGGCTCTCTCCTGCACATTCGGTTCTTATGGGCGTTCCACACTGAAGACTTGGAAGTAAACGCCCCGCTGCTATGATTGGATAACAGTTTTACATATTATAATGAGTTTTGACTCCCCCGTCAGTACACGTGGGGAATTGTTTTGAAAACGGCCAATGTGGAAAAATGGCAACCGTAATGATTCACCCACACATGTAAATACAATACTATCACATATAAAATGGTGTGTTGCACCATTCCCAGAAGGCACAGCATTGTGTTTTAATCTCAATATGTCTGCAAATCCAGTCTCAACCTGTGTCTTGTTTACAAACGATTCCGCGGTGAAATGAAGGGAACAAACGTGCAATGTCTTCCCCACGTTAGCCGGAACTGGAAGTTCATCCGTGCATTCCTAATATTAGAATCCAAAGGAAGCTTATGCAGCGACTGTGTTCTTCCACAACCAGGCACAGCACAATATCTTGCTTTCTTCGGCATGTAGCGCGATTGGTTTAGCTCCAGTGGGTGGGCGGGGCTACAGAAGCAGGCGTACACATTTATCTGTTGAGGCGGCGTTTCTGCATTCTATGACGTCGATGGTCGACATATTCTGAGATCTCTCGTTTTCTGGACCTGGTGTCAATAAAAGCTTTTCTTTGACTAACAAGGAAGTTTTCAGCTCCAAACTTACAGGATATTCTTATATCATGATGAACTTTGATATATATTAAAGGCTCAGGGGAAAGTGATTTCTCAGTTCATCACCCGTTTAAGGAATTGAGTGATCATTAAGGTTTGTGTAATAAATATTATGCTAATATTTCTTTCTAAATCTACTTTTTGTAATGTCTATTTGTTGCTTTTCTCATTTAACACAACAATGACTTTAAATGAGTGTTCTGACGTGTTTGTCTCCTCTCGGTTGTCTTTCAGTCACTCTGTATAACTGCTCTCTGGGACGTGAAGACTGCAGCTTGTGTAAGAACGCCGACCCCAAATATCAGTGTGTGTGGTGCACGCAGACCAGCTTGTGTGTGTACGATCAGCTCTGTGCCTCCAAAGAGCCGGAGGAGTGTCCCGACCCCCAGATCACCGACGTGAGTACCGAAAGATGGCATCGATGGGAGAAACGAGTGTGTCAATAACATTTTCTAAGTTCATGTGATTTAGACAATCATCAATGCTCAAAACACAGCTCAGAAAGTTCAAGCAATATTTTACACTTTTTTCATCCTCCTTCCTTATTTTCACAAATGTTGAGAGTAAAAATCAATAGAAACCTCAGGTCATGTTCTATTTAGCTGGCTGAATTACTGATGGGAATAGAAATAAATCATTTTTTGCTGTTGTTTTAGTGAGATTGGTTATCTCCGCTCATCTCTGTGCTCTTTTCTCAGAGCTGTCCATGATTAGGATCTTTTTATAATGTGTTTCAGATCACGCCGAGATACGGGCCGCTGAAAGGAGGAATAGCTGTGACGATTAAGGGCTCGAACCTGGGCATTCAGAAGGACGACATTAAGAGTATCAGAGTAGCCGGAGTGCCTTGTAAACACCTGCGGGAACGCTACTCTGTCTCAACCAGGTAACATCCACAAAAGATGAGCCACTTTCCGTGAAAAGTGTTTAAAAAGGCCTGATTATGTAATGTTATTTTTTTTTGCAGTATATACCACAGAATATTGTTTTTTTCTGACAGTAAACAATAAACAGACCTCAAAACTAAAAACAAATGCAAAAATACATAACACTATAAATAAGATACATTTTAAATAAATAGATATACAGTATATAAATGCAAATATTTCTTAAATGTATATATGAATGTGTATTCAAATATACATAATAATTATAAACAGTACACACATATATTATGTAAACAAACTGTGTGTGTGTGTGTGTGTGTGTGTGTGTGTGTGTGTGTGTGTGTGTGTGTGTGTGTGTGTGTGTGTGTGTGTGTGTGTGTGTGTGTGTGTGTGTGTGTGTGTGTGTGTGTGTGTGTGTGTTTTTAAAAAATTTGGGTAACAGGTTTAATTTTTAGCTTGATAACTGCAGCCTGCATTTGAATGTTTGCGGAATGTATTGAAATGATTTATTATGAATTGATTATCAGATGATTTCAAAATTATTATGACAATTATGAGATTTAATTGTTCGATAAATTCCAGAATGTCTGACCTCTAAAGTGGGACAGGCCAAAATCACCATTTTGAGGTGGGATACACACATTTTATGTGTTTAAAGCAGCTAGTGTTTTATAATATATCTAATATCTATTTATATATTTTTAATAGTTGTCTCCACACACACACACACACACACACACACACACACACACACACACACACACACACACACACACACACACACACAAACATTGTGACTGGTGCTTCTAATGGTTTTAAAAAATGTAATGTTACTCCAAAGGGTAGTTTATTTGTGGAAAATGCGTTGATAACCCTAACTTGGTTTACTCCTGTGTTCCCATGTTCACTACATTTGTGCATTTGGTGGCTTTTGGACATAAACTCTTCGACAAACTGTGTTCAGTATTGAAGCTCTTGTAAAATGAAAATCATACTGGACTCTGAGCGTGCAGATCTCTGTGGTACCTAATGGCCTGATTTATTTTTTTGCGAACGTCCTGTTTGAGAAATCTGGTTCATTCAAAGCTTAATAAAAAAATAATTACACAGAATTCGAACATGCAAAAATGCCCTCAAGAATGATCCAAATAATCTTTTAGATGTTCTGCACAAGGCTTTGTATTATATTTGTGGCTATGCGTGGAATATTAAATGTTCATGAGTTTGTCCTTGTGTTCCCTCTTGTAGAACAACGTTAGATTTGTACGCTTTTGAAATACAGAGCATGTGTAGATTCAGAGACAAAGATGAGCTTTTCTCACAGGCAATGTCAGGCTTGGCTGAGTCAGTGATTCTACATCAGGGTTTATCAACTCTGTTGTGAGCATTCAGCCTGACTGAGTGTTTGTCTGGCTGCTAACAAGTTTGAAAAGGATCTTTCAGCAGGAGAGTTTGGCTTCAGAATGGTAAATAAGCTCTCGGAAAGATCGCTGTCAGACAAGTCTGTCTGGGGACATTCCAGATTTCAGGGCAACAGAAGATCAGTTTTCTCATTTGGTACATTTTGGACGTAATGAATCTGGAATCTATGAGCCTGCTGTTAATTAATAGCATCTTTTCGGCAAGTTTTAGGTGTTTGGGTGGGATGAATCTGGTCTTCTGCTCATTTAGACTTCTTCTAGAATCCATTAAAGGTTAAAGAAATGTTCCGGATTGAATACAACTTGAGCATTATTGACCTGTGGATTTCCACAAAATGTATTCCACCTCATCCTTCAGTTTATAAAATCTCTATATATATATATAGGCTCATTGATGCACGTGGGGAGGGAAGGCTGGCCCGTGTGGTCTGATCAAACAGACGAGCTACTGGAGCTCAAACTGCTCAAGAAGTTAATGCTGGTTCTGATAGAAAGGTGTCAGAATACACAGTGATCGCAGTTTGTTGTGTATGGGGCGGCATAGCCACTGACCAGTCAGGGTGCCCATGCTGACCCCTGACCCCGCCGAAAGCACCAACAGTGGCACGTGAGCATCAGAACTGGACCACAGAGCAATGGAAGAAGGTGGCCTGGTCTGAGGAATCACGTTTTCTTTTACATCACGTAGAGAACACATGGCACCAGGATGCACTATGGGAAGAAGGCGAGCCGGTGGAGGCAGTGTGATGCTTTGGGCAATGTTCTGCTGGGAAACCTTGGGTCCTGCCATCCATGTGGATGTTACTCTGACACGTACCACCTACCTAAGCATTGTTACAGACCATGTACAGCCTTTCATGGAAACGGTATTCCCTGGTGGCTGTGGCTCTTTCAGCAGAATAATGCTCCTGACACAAAGCAAAAATTATTCAGGAATGGTTTGAGGAGCACAACAATGAGTTTTAGCCTCCAAATTCCCCAGATCTCAATCCAATCGAGCATCTGTGGGATGTGCTGAACAAACAAGCCCAATCCATAGAGGCCCCTCCTCGCAGCTTACAAGACAGGACTTAACGGATCTGATGCTAACATCTTGGTGCCAGATACAACAGCACACCTTCAGGGGTCTAGTGGAGTCCATGCCTCGACGGGTCAGGGCTGTTTTGGCAGCAAAACGGGGACCAACACAATATTAGGATATAGTCATAATGTTATGCCTGATCAGTGTATATAGATATAGATATATAGGGAAGTCAAAAAAGTTTAATGTGTAACAAATATTTAATTCAATTAAGCTGCAGCTCCGATACATTAAATACATATGTTGACAGGCAGGTATGACATCATTCAGACCGAATGCGATGATTGGATGAACATTTTATTTGGTCCTGAGACTTCCACGATGTATGTTTTAATATTTAGACGACTTATATTATTGATTTCATTCAGGATGTGAAGAGAGTTTCTACCAGTATAACAATTAGTGTGTATTAAAAAAGTTGCCTACCCTACCTTTAATTTTTGTTTGAACTTTACTTGAACATCTGGATCTTTTACTTTTAAAGCTGGTGTGTGGTGGGCATTCTGTCGAGATATGGCTGCACATTGGCCCCCCCCTCCATGTAAAGCGCTTTGAGTACCCAGAAAAGCACTATATAAATGTAACATTATTATTATTATTATTAAATGAACCTGTTTGTGTTTGTTTGGCAGTGTGGTGTGTGAAATTGGGCTTGCGACACTGCACAGAACCGGAGAGGTGGAAATAGAGGTGGGCAGAGGGAAAAAAGGCATATCCACAAAAACTGTCCGCTTCACCTACAGGGTAAGTCACGATGCTACATTACCCATCATGCACTGCACACATACTAATTCTGTGAAACTCTACTTGAGATCCCGTCCAAAGGGCTGCCGCTGTTTGTGTGTGTCAACGGGAGCTCTCTGCATCCGTTGTGTAATGATGGGTTGTTTTGTCACAGCGTTGTGTGTGGTCACCGGGCACATGCTCCTGCAGGGGTAATAATTATCAGCGGCTGACGGCTTTAGCAGAAATGATTGCATCAGTTTTTCAGGGAGATAGACTGTCTCAGTTGCTCCCGCTGGGAAATGCTGAGGGTATATGTTTGTTCAGCAGACTGACGGGTCTCGGACAGCGCGCAGATGCATTTCGGGGGATTATGTAATCATTACAATAAAATGGTAATGCATAGAACGTGTCTCTCATTGCTGGGTATTTGCAGCTCTTGTGCACATTATTACTACAATATTACAGTTTATATACTGTATGTGTGTATACTAAATTGCCAAAAGCATTGGGACGCCCCTCCAAATCACTGAATTCAGGTGTTCAATCACTTCATGGCCACAGGTGTATGAATCAAGCACTAGACATGCAGACGCTTCTACACACATCTGTGAAAGAATGAGTCGCTCTCAGGAGCTCAGTGAACTCAAGCGTGGTGCCGTGATAGGGTGCCACCTGTGCAATAAGTCCATTCGTGAATCTTCATCACTACTAAATATTCCACGCTCAACTGTTGAGGGTCACAGTGCGCAGAAGTCAGTGCACAGACCTCCAAATGTTGTGTGGCCTTCAGATTATCTCAAGAACAGTGTGTAGAGAGCTTCATGGGATGGGTTTCCATGGCGAGCAGCTCATCCAAGCCTTACATCACCAAGTGCAATGCAAAGCGTGGGATGCAGTGGGGTAAAGCACGCCACCACTGGACTCTAGAGCAGTGAGACGTGTTCTCTGGAGTGACTAAACAAGTCTGGGTTTGGCAGTTGCCAGGAGAACGGGGCTTGCCTGACTGTATTGTGCCAAGAGTAAAGTTTGGTGGAGGGGGGATTATGGTGTGGGGTTGTTTTTCAGGGGTTGGGCTCGGCTCTTAGTTCCAGTGAAAGGAACTCTTAATGCTTCACCAAGACATTTTGGACAATTTCATGCTTCCAAATTTGTGGGAACATTTTGGGGACGGCCCCTTCCTGTTCATGACTGCGCACCAGTGCACAAAGCGTCGGTCCATAAAGACATGAATGAGTGAGTTTGGTGTGGAGGAACTCGACTGGCCTGCACAGAGTCCTGACCTCATCCCGATAGAACACCTTTGGGATGAATTAGAGCGGAGACTGCGAGCCAGGCCTTCTCGTCCAACATCAGTGCCTGACCTCACAAATGCGCTTCTAGAAGAATGGTCAAAAATTCCCATAAACACACTCCTAAACCTGGTGGAAAGCCTTCCCAGAAGAGTTGAAGCTGTTAGAGCTGCAAAGGGTGGGAAAACTACATATTAAACCCTACGGATTAAGAATGGGATGTCATTTAAGTTCATGTGCGTGTAAAGGCAGGCGTCTCTACACTTTTGGCAATATAGTGTATATACAGGGCTTAATTTGAGCCGGAACATGTTCCGGCACCTCCAATGTTGGATCCGGAACCTTTTTTATTGAATCCGGCACCTCATATGTCACTATTCAAATTCATCGTCTAAAAAATATAAAATAATACTATTTGTGTAGTGTTCAATGTTATTGGTCGTGTTTGTATTTATTTACTATGAAAGTTCCATAAAAAACTTTCGATGCGTTTTGAGGTGAATGTTTTGTTCAGAGTAAGACAGAGAGGGGGAGAGGGACTATAAAAGGGGAAGCACTTAAAGTGATGCATGCTATTCGCGCTTGTTGTGCAGACTTGAGATCGCTGTTAGGTAGCCTCGCCCCCAGAGTGCGAAAATCAATTGTACGGGCCCCCCTAATTGTACGGGCCCCCCCCCCAAGTAGGCCTACATCGAGGAATTATTATAGACATTCACTGTAGTGTATCAAGAAAATATCATACCAAACAATACCATAAAAACACACACTCTACCCAGCAATTTTACACAACAACATTTTCTAAATGTCGATAAAACCTATTTCCAAATTATAGCTTTCCATTAACCGATGTTATGCGACTAAAACATATTTTTTCCTCTCGTGATAAGTCATTCCAAAAATTATGCCATGTATGTTGGGATTATGTATATCCCAGCCACCGCCTAGCCATTATGTTTAATGGAAGGAGACAAAGGCGTTATCCAAACATTGATTAAAATAAAAGAGCGAAATGTTTGCAGACGCATGGTGGTAACTCAAAGTTGTTGTTTTTTTTCTTTCATTTCGTTATTTTGCCTTGGAATTTCATTTGTTAGAAATATGAACTGAATTTGCTTTTGAAATTAAAAACTTTGCATTTAATAAACAATTTTTTTTTTTAAATGATAAAATGTTTGGATTGGAGCAAAGTAATCCGTTCCCTGAGTTGTGGTTTTGTTTATAGTTTATAGTTCATAATTATGTCTTGAACTTATCTGTATGGCTAAAAATGACGGCGTATTGTGAGTTATATCCGCTGTCATATAAAGGAAAATGTCCATCAGAAGCGCCGACTGCTTCGTCGGCCATGGGTTAAAGAAACTGTGCTGTGACCTATTTAGTTTCATAGTTAGGCTATGATATAATTATTATAATTTTTAAATTTATTTAATTTCATACGTTGATTATGAATAGTGAGCAGCATGAGCAAGCTAAAATCTGCGTATATGCCTGGAGACATGGAGTGGGGTCAGACATGATTTTAAACACTTTATTGAGTATTGTTTTGTAGAAAGTATTTATTTAAAGTGAATTTCGTTTTGTAACAATTGAATTTTAATTTTGATCAATATTACATGAACTAATACCTAATGCCTGTACCCAGAGGTGGACAGTAACTAAGTAAATTTACTTGAGTACTGTACTTAAGTACACTTTTTGAGTATCTGTACTTTACTGGAGTATTATTTTTTCGGGAAACTTTGACTTTAACTTCACTACATTTGAAAGACAAATATTGTACTTTTTTCTCCACTACATTTCTATCGAGGTCCTCGAAGTCGAAAGTCGTTTCTGTAGCAGCTTTGAAAATCAGTGGATGATTTTTTTCTTCTTTAAAAGATCCTTTACGTTAAAGTTTTTGCAGACGGCCAATCAGTAATCACTCTTGTAGGGTCATGTGAAGTTTCCCAACACACAACACTAATCAGTTTATAGCAAAATGGAAGAAGACGGTTCCTCGGTACAGTGTGTTCACCCATGGGAAACTTAGAAAGCATGTTTCAGTTCTCCGTAAAGATTAAAGAATAGTTTAGTTGGCATACACTTGATGCATGTCTCATAAAATGTTAAAAAATGTAAATGTCTGGGAGAAAGAGAAGAGTAAACAGTTGGGAGAATATGGGATGTGTATCAGTGTATTGTATCCGTGCATTCGGCCTTAAAGTGACAGTAGCTTTGTAAAGAGCTTTGTTACTTTTATAAAAGTATTAAAATTACTTTAAGGTAGTCGTATGCTAGCATGTTGGATGTAGCCTCACTGACTGGTTTAAACCACCATTAGCATTTTTACAACAATAATAAAATAATGCATTGACATGAAAAAATGAAATTTACTTTTGATACTTAAGTACTTTTAAAAACAAATATTTCTGTACTTTTACTCAAAAATAATTTTTTAGAACTTTTACTTGTAACGGAGTAATATTTGACCAGTAGTATTTTTAATTTTACTCAAGTAATAGAGTTGTGTACTTTGTCCACCTCTGCCTATACCTTTATTTAATAAATAAGAAGTAATCAAAGAACGTCGGGAAGGGATTGAAGTGCATAACAAACACTGTTTCCACTGCATTTGAGTAAGACTGAAACTATAGTGTCTTTCTGTTTTTAACACATTTCTTGAATATATGTCTTAATTACAGTAGGGTAATTGTATATGGGAGGAGGCTAGAGTAATTATATATGGGAGTTTTTGCGAAATTGACGGCAGCTGCAAAAAATAATAAACGCAAACACAAGAAATGACGGAGAAATGAGTCATTACGGAGAAACAAGAAATTACTACACATGGCATGCATACAAATATATATTTATTGTCGCCACAAATAATTTAATTAAAAGTTCCCCATGCGCGGGCCCCCTTTTGGCCCGGGCCCATATGCACGTGCATACCCTGCATGCCCAGACGCTACGCCACTGTCGTGTCCGCTGATCACAGGAGCAGAAGTAAGCCTACAATTGATGCTGCTAAATCTGCACCTATCGTTAGCGGGGATGATGATGACCCACACGGGGAAGGAGATGAAGATGACGACGAGACGGCTGATGGGCAATTTGAATCTGCGAGAGATTGTGTTTTTTGCGAGAGATTGTTCATTTGTTTAATAAATCTAATAATTCTGACTGGGCACATCACAATAACTTTTATTTCTATCTCAAATGTTTGCCTCCAAAATGCGACGTCGTGTAAATTAATGTCCAAAACACATAACAATTTTTGTGTTTAGTTGGAAATGGTTTTGTGTAAACGGCCCCTAAATATGATCTTTGTTTCTGTAGGACCCCATAGCGCACACCGTGTTTCCTATTCAAGGTCCTAAAGCAGGAGGAACTGTCCTGACTATTACTGGGACGGGCCTGAACACAGCTTCAAAAGAAGACCTTCAGATCTTTGTGGGCGACGTGCCCTGCAGAGTGTGAGTGCATCATGGGAAATGTAGTTTCTGTCTTTTTCATTTGATTTGCCATTTTTGGTGGGGTTAATTTTTTTTATTCTGTCAGTGAGAGCTTTGGAGAGCAGATCACCTGTAAATTGTCTGAGTATCTGGGCGATACGGTTCCGTCAGCTCGCCTCGACGTTAGAGTTCAATACGGCACACACACCACAACCAGCATCAAGATGGCCTTTCAGTTCTCCAACAACCCCTCTGTGTCTGACCATCAACCCAGGAGCAGCTTCATCTGGTCAGTTCTGTCTGCCAGAAAAATATGCCATCCAATCCACCCCACAAAGCCATTCTTACATCATTACCCTAATTTGTGCACTGCTTTTATTAACTCTTTCCATTGAAGGAATTTTCCAGCTTTCTGTGTTTTCACTTTTATATGTTAGGGGGCTACCATACTGAAAGTTCAGAATCCACAGGAAAAAAACAAGCAGAAACAAGCAATAAAGGCATTGCTTATGCACAATGTAGGGGAAAGAGTTAAGACATTATTTAGATAAAGGTATTTAATATTTATAGTACATTTTTAACTATGATAGAAAGATATTTTATTTATTTTGTATAATATTTGTTTGTTTTTTTTGTTTAAATTGAGATATGTATTTTTCATATTACGTATTGTCTTTTTAAATACCAATAAAAAAGACTAGACGTATATATGATTATTATATTGGCATTATTAATATTGTATTAGTTTATTTTTATTTTGCATATTAACTTTTTCTTTATATATTTTTATTTAATATATAATATTTAATATATATTATTTTGTATTATTAACTTGTACATGTACAGGTGCCGGTCATATAATTAGAATATCATCAAAAAGTTTCTCTAATTCCATTCAAAATGTGAAACTGGTGCCACACTCTAATCAGCTAATTAACTCAAAACACCTGCAAAGGCTTTTAAATGGTCTCTCAGTCTAGTTCTGTAGGCTACACAATCATGGGGAAGACTGCTGACTTGACAGTTGTCCAAAAGATGACCTTTGACACCTTGCACAAGGAGGGCAAGACACAAAAGGTCATTGCAAAAGAGGCTGGCTGTTCACAGAGCTGTGTCCAAGCACATTAATAGAAAGGCGAAGGGAAGGAAAAGATGTGGTAGAAAAAAGTGTACAAGCAATAGGGATAACCGCACCCTGGAGAGGATTGTGAAACAAAACCCATTCAAAAGTGTGGGGGAGATTCACAGAGAGTGGACTGCAGCTGGAGTCAGTGCTTCAAGAACCACTACGCACAGATGTATGCAAGACATGGGTTTCAGCTGCCGCACTCCTTGTGTCAAGCCACTCTTGAACAACAGACAGCATCAGAAGCGTCTCGCCTGGGCTAAAGACAAAAAGGACTGGACTGCTGCTGAGTGGTCCAAATTTATGTTCTCTGATGAAAGTAAATTTTGCATTTCCTTTGGAAATCAGGGTCCCAGAGTCTGGAGGGAGAGAGGAGAGGCACACAGTCCCTGTTGCTTGAGGTCCAGTGTAAAGTTTCCACAGTCAGTGATGGTTTGGGGTGCCATGTCATCTGCTGGTGTTGCTCCACTGTGTTTTCTGAGGTCCACGGTCAACGCAGCCGTATTCCAGGAAGTTTTAGAGCACTTCATGCTTCCTGCTGCTGACCAACTTTATGGAGATGCAGATTTAATTTTCCAACAGAACTTGGCACCTGCACACAGTGCCAAAGCAACCAGTACCTGGTTTATGGACCATGGTATTCCTGTTCTTAACTGGCCAGCAAACTCACCTGACCTTAACCCCATAGATTTTCTATGGGGTATTGTGAAGAGGAAGATGCGATATGCCAGACACAACAATGCAGAAGAGCTGAAGGCCACTATCAGAGCAACCTGGGCTCTCAGAACACCTGAGCAGAGCCACAGACTGATCGACTCCATGCCATGCCGCATTGCTGTACATGCTCATACTTTACTTGTTCATACTTTTCAGTTGGCCAAGATTTCTAAAAATCCTTTCTTTGTCTTGGTCGTAAGTAATATTCTAATTTTCTGAGATACTGAATTTGAGATTTTCCTTAGTTGTCAGTTATAATCATCAAAATTAAAAGAAATAAACAGTTTCACTTTTTGAATAGAATTAGTGAAATAAATCAACTTTTTATACAACCTATATATATATATAGTATTATTGACAAAATATTTTATATACACTTTTTTTGTTTTACATAGAGTCAGATTCACACCTCAACATTATATAAAATTGTAACATTATATAAAAAGATAAAATTATATTTTATTTATTTACAGTAATAATTTATATCACTCGTTTTATGCTTTATATAAATAATGACTACAAGTTATTTAAATTTTAATATATGTATATGTTGCTGCCCTTCAGCAGTGTAACCTCAAACTTAGTACTAAAAAATTATTATGAATTGTTATTGTTATGATTGTGTGTATATTTCAGCGGTGGCAGAAAAATCCTGGTAAAGGGTTCTGGATTTGAGCTGGTCCAGAAAGCTTATATCAGGGTGGTGGCGTCCGCTGGAGAATGGTCCGAACAAGGCGTCCCAGAGGAGGTGGGTGCGAGAAACCTTCAGAAGCTCTCAAGGGAAGCGTCACTTGCTGTTTGTTTTTCGTTTGATCTGTTCTTCTCACTGTTGGTTTCCGTCTTGCATGACTCTCTCGAGCTCTGATTGAAATGACAAGAGCTGCTTCTGATCTGAAGCGCTGAACGAGACCGAGATTAAAAGAGCGTTTATCTAACGAAAAACTTGATGAACGCTTCATTTCATCTCCCTTATCTGAGGAGAAGCTTTTGTACTCCAGACCTTTCTCGAGCGGTCTCGCTGCTTCCGTCGCTCTTTCTCCATCTGTATATCTAACAGATTTTCCGCCCCCACTTTTAGGGACTTTTGCTGCTCCCCCTCAGAATATCAATAGATTTTCAACAGCAGTGAAATCTGTTCCTCTACGGTTCTGCTGTATGGGGCTTTTGGTCCATGTGTTCGCAAAGGCTGCTGGGAAATAAGTTAGAAAAGTGAGGATATTTGGTTTAATATAATTTACAGCAAAAATCTCTCTCTTTCTCAGTTTGTCGAGGGCTTCAAGCTCAAAAATGACACCGTGATCATGTTCCTGTCCCCTGCGGTCAATGAGTCTCAGTCCTTCAGGACGTACGTGCAGCTAGATAACCTCGAGACGGAGCTGACGCCGTTCGAGTATCACCCCGACCCCACGTTCGATCAGCTCAGCAAGACTGTTATCACTGAAAACAGCATGATCATCGTCACCGTGAGTATCCGCTCCGAATCTCAATCAGACACAGGGTTTTCCCGCTTGTAAACGTGTTTTGGTGTGTTTCAGGGTCGTGGTTTCTCTAAAGCGATGACGGCGAGGGAGGCGCAGGCGTTTGTGGGGGACGTTCAGTGTAACGTCAACACGCTACAGGATGATAAATTATTCCTGGACCCGCCCTCGACCACACCCAGAGCCCGCTCCAAGAGACAGAGGAGAGACACCGGCTCTGACCCCTGGACCTGCTGGTGAGAGAACACCATCCATCCATCTATTCATCTATCCATCTATCTATCCATCCATCCATCATTCTGTCCTTACAGCCACATATCCATCTATCCATCCATTCATCCATCTGTCCTTCCACATATTCATCCATCCTTCCATCCCTCTAGCCACATATTCATCCTTCATCCATCCATCCATCCATCCATCCCTCCAGCCACATATCCATCCATCCCTCTGTCCTCCCAGCCACATATTCATTCATCCATCCATCCCTTCAGCCACATATTCATCCACCTCTCCCTTCATCCATCCATCCCTCCAGCCATCCTTCTGTCCTTCCAGCTACATATTCATCCACCCCTCCATCTATCCATCCCTTCAGCCATCCTTCTGTCCTTCCAGCCACATATTCATCCATCCATCCCTTCAGCCACATATCCATTCATCCTTCTGTCCTTCCAGCCACATATTCATCCATCCATCCCTTCAGCCACATATCCATTCATCCTTCTGTCCTTCTAGCCACATATTCATCTATCCATTCATCCTTCCTTTCATCTTTCCAACCACATATTTATTTATCTATACATTCATCCTTCCATCCATTCTTCCAGCCACATATTCATCCTTCCTTCCAGCAACATATTCATCCATCCATCCATCCATCCATCATCCTTTTATCCATCCATCCATCCATCATCCTTACAGCCAGCCATCATCCATCCAGCCAGCCAGCCACATATTCATTCATTCATTCATTCATCCATCCATCCGTCCATCCATCCAGCCAGCCAGCCAGCCACATATTCATCCATCCATCCATCCATCCACCCAGCCACATATTAATTATTTATCCATCCATCCACCCAGCCAGCCACATATTCATTCATCCATCCATCCATCCATCCATCCATCCATCCATCCATCCATCCATCCACCCAGCCAGCCAGCCAGCCAGCCACATATTCATTCATCCATCCATCCATCCATCTATCCATCCATCCATCCATCCACCCAGCCAGCCAGCCAGCCAGCCACATATTCATTCATCCATCCATTCATCCATCCAACTAACCATCTATCCATCCATCCAGCCACATATTCATTCATCCATCCATCCATCCATACTTTCAGCAACATATTCATCCACCCATCCATTCTTCCTGCCATATATTCATCCATCCGTCCAACCAACCATTCATCCATCCATCCATCCATCCATCCATCCATCCATCCATCCATCCATCCTTCCATCCTCCCAGCCACATATTCATCCAACCAACCAACCATCTATCCATCCATCCAGCCAGCCAGCCAAATATTCATTTATTCATTCATTCATTCATCCAACCTTCCTTCCTTCCATCTGTCCAGCCACATATTTATTCATCCATCAATCCATCCATACATCCTTCGGTCCTTCCAGCCACATATTCATTCATTCATCATCCTTCTATTTACCTATTTTTTTGTTTATATATTTTTAATAGTAGATAATTATTATTAATAAATATACTTTTTAAAAAAAAATATATATATATATATAGATGTTTATTTTATTGGTTTGTTTGTGTTGATTATGTTTATTTCCATCCAGTCACTTATTCATTTATTTATCAATTCATCCATTAGTTTATCTTCATTCATTCACACAATCTATTTATCTGTCAACTCATCCACCTATTTATTTGTTCATCCATCCATAATACAGTCTCTCTCTCTCTCTCTCTCTCTCTCTCAGATTAAGTTTGGAAATGGCGAGTGGATGGTCGGCTCTGTTCGGTACGAGAGGAAGTACAGTCTCCCATTGCCCATCATCATCCCGGCGGTGGTCGTTCCCATGCTGCTGATTATCGCCATCTCCGTCGTCTGCTACAGGTTAAAAAGAAGAACTGCACATCCCACAAATGCCCTTGAGGTGTTCATCTGAGCGAACGTTTCATGTAATGAATTCATGAATTCATCTGATCATCTCTGTGTAGGAGGAAAAGCCAGCAGGCAGAACGAGAGTACGAGAAAGTGAAGCATCAGCTGGAGAATCTGGAAGAGAGCGTTCGTGACCGCTGCAAAAAGGAGTTCACAGGTCACACATGCACGCATAATCCCGTTACCATGGCAGTAGTGGTGTTTTTAGCATGGCAACAGAAATATTACATGCCTGACTTATATTAGTCAATTATTCGTTGAAGATATCTGTCTCCATGTGTATGGCTTCTGTAACTTCTCTGAATTGCAAACTGTCTCCTAATTAAACACAACCATTAAAAATACCAAAACGTAAATAAATAAGAACATTTAAAGCTAGTTGACCTCACTCATTAACTAGTCTAGTACGCCATTTTTGAGAGTAGCTGATTTATTTTTCATCAAATAATTCATTGTAAGATATGTTATCCCTCCAACTATTTATTTATCAATTAATCAATTATTTATTCACGTATGTATTTATTTATTTAATATGTTTATCTGTATTGTTTATTTATTTTTATATGTATTTATTTATTTATCAATTAATCCATTGTTTATCTATTTGTTTAGTTTATTTATATGTTAGTCTAGTTTATCTGGCCATTCAAATTAATTAATCAAATTATTTATTTATTTATGTTATATCTATAAAATGATCCATCCATCCACCTATTTATTTATTTATTTATCTATCAATTAATCCATTGTTTATCTATCCCATCCACCTATTTCTTTTTATTTATTTGTCAATCGTTTATCTGGCCATTCACATTTATTTATTTATATTTATTTTATTTTATCTATCAACTGTTTATCTATCCTTTCACCTATTTATTTGTATTAATATATTATTTATTTTATTTATCTATCAACTGTTTATCTATACATCCACCTATTTCTTTATTTTGATTTATCTGTCAACAATATCTATCCTTCCACCTATTTATTTATTTATTTATCCATCCATCCATCGTATTTGCAAAATTGTCTCAAATTTTGTCGAAAATGAGGCATTTCAGATGGTTGTGTGATTTTTGTCACATGCAAATTAAAACAATCTGCACATCTACGATCTTTAATTCTGGATTTAATTACTGATTGAATAAGTTATCTGGATTTTAAGTGTTGATTTTGAAGCTATGTTGATGAAGTCATTTCCTGTGCAGATCTAATGATTGAAATGGAGGACCACACTAACGACATAAGCGAGGGCCGGATCCCGTTCCTGGACTACAAGACCTACACGGACCGCGTCTTCTTCCTGCCCTCCAAGGATGGTGCCAATGACGTCATGATCACCGGAAAACTGGACATCCCAGAATCCCGCAGGGCTACGGTCAACCAGGCGCTAAACCAGTTCTCCAACCTGCTCAACAGCAAAACCTTCCTCATCAATGTATGACACACACACACACTGTTATTATGATCCATTTCTAGACATCTACAGCTCTTCACCTACTCGTTTTAAACTGTAATTAGCGGGAAAGGTCAGTAAATTAATATTTGACAATAATTGTTGGGTGTTTCTCAGACAAATACAAGCATCACTGATGGAGCTATAGACATCCCGCAGACATCCGCTCAATTATACAGAATGACACTAAAAGAGCCCCAGAGGACTCAATCAGCTCCTGCGCGCTCATTAAAGTCTTTTATATTCATGGCCCAAACACAATTAAACATTTACATCTAATGACACACATGTATACTCGTAAACAACCACACCGTCCGTGTTTTAAAACTGGCCTGTAATTATCCTCCCAGTGTTTACATGGCAATGCACGACACACAAAAGTCAATCATAACCAGACAGTATTGAAGATAATAATCATTAGAGTATTACAAGACTCTCGGTTAAGATGTAAATTTGAATGCTCCACAGTTTTAACAGGAAATTTTATTTCATTAGTGTTTGTAAACCATAATCTGTGTGTGTGTGTGTGTGTGTGTGTGTGTGTGTGTGTGTGTGTGTGTGGACTGGTAATCAAAATGTCCCCACAAAGATGGCAATATCCAAAATCCTTGTCCTTGTGGGGACATTTTTTGGTCCCCATGAGGAAAACAGGTCATAAATCACACTAAGTGATGTTTTTTGAAAATGTAAAAATGCAGCATGTCTCCTGTGATGGGTAGGTTTAGGGGCAGGGGCAGTGTGTGTGTGTGTGTGTGTGATGGGTAGGTTTAGGGGCAGGGGCAGTGTAGGGGGATAGAAAATACGGTTTAAACAGTATAAAATGCATTACGCCTATGGAATGTCCCCATAAAACATGGAAACACAACGTGTGTGTGTGTGTGTGTGTGTGTGTGTGTCTGTGTGTGTGTCTGTGTGTGTGTGAAGTTTATCAGAACGCTGGAGGGCCGTCCGGATTTTAACGCCAGGGCCAAAGTGTATTTCGCGTCTCTACTGACCGTAGCGCTTCATGGTAAACTGGAGTATTACACGGACATCATGAGGACGCTTCTGCTGGGGCTCATGGAGGATTACGTTCACAGCAAGAATCCTAAACTGCTGCTCCGCAGGTGAGACGACGTCTGACCCATTACACTAATGCCTGATGCTTATTACGTAAAAATGCCAAGAACTTTTCAAATGCGCTGTCTGCAATCTGATTGGCTGGCTTTATGCAACTTCTGGGAGTCAGGATGAATGGGTTTTATTAGGAATATGAATTAGTCTGCCACTAAATATCACATAAAACATGTCATTTTAGTCAAAAGTCTGTCTGTGCAAGAATAAACACAAGCCTCGCTGTCCCGAAGACATAAAAACCATCCACTACACTCACCAGCGCCATGTTCACATGCTTGTTTGATTGTCATAGTTGGATGCTGATGCTAATTATCATTGTTTGTTATTGACTCAAATTAGTGTACAAGTGTTCATTAAAGCAGTAAGCCACTCGAGGCCGTGCGTTATAGTGATCTTACCACAGTTAAGGAGTGTTGTTGAAGCAGAAACCACTTAAAAACACTGTAATGTACGGCCTCAAGTGGCTTTTATTAATAGGCAGCAACCAACATAATAAAAACACATCAGTGTTTAATAATCTATGGTAATTTTTCATCCTAATCATAATACAATTCTTCTGTCCGATCAAAATAAATAAAAGTGATTAGTTCATTAGACCGACTGAAGACTGTTCAGCAACGTGCCGTGTTATTAAAGTGTTTAATTGACAGATCAGATTAAATAACAGCTTCAGATGTGACTTTTCCAAGATTTCAGAGACGAAACTGTCAGTTTTATAATAGAAAATAATGTGTGTGTGTGTGTGTGTGTGTGTGTGTGTGTGTCTGTGTGTGTGTGTGTGTGTGTGTGTGTGTGTGTGTGTGTGTCTGTGTGTGTCTGTGTGTGTCTGTGTGTGTCTGTCTGTGTCTGTGTGTGTCTTTGTGTGTCTGTGTGTGTCTGTGTGTGTCTGTGTGTGTCTTTGTGTGTCTGTGTGTGTGTGTGTCTGTGTGTCTGTGTGTGTGTGTGTGTGTGTGTGTGTGTGTGTGTCTGTGTGTGTGTGTGTGTGTGTCTGTGTCTGTGTGTGTCTGTGTGTCTGTGTGTGTGTGTGTGTCTGTGTGTCTGTGTGTGTGTGTGTCTGTGTGTGTGTCTGTGTGTGTGTGTGTGTGTGTGTGTGTGTCTGTGTGTGTGTGTGTGTGTCTGTGTGTCTGTGTGTGTGTGTGTGTGTGTGTGTGTGTGTGTGTGTGTGTGTGTGTGTGTGTGTGTGTCTTTCTGTGTGTGTGTGTGTGTGTCTGTGTGTGTCTGTGTGTGTGTGTGTCTGTGTGTGTCTGTGTTTGTCTGTGTGTTCTGTGTGTCTGTGTGTTTCTGTGTGTGTCTGTGTGTCTGTGTGTGTGTGTGTGTGTGTGTGTGTGTGTGTGTGTGTGTGTGTGTGTGTGTCTGTGTGTGTGTCTGTCTGTGTGTGTGTGTGTCTGTGTGTGTGTGTGTGTGTGTGTGTGTGTGTGTGTGTGTGTGTGTGTCTCCACAGGTCTGAGACGGTGGTGGAAAGGATGCTGAGTAACTGGATGTCCATCTGTCTCTATCAGTACCTAAAGGTAAAATATCAATCAAGGATGCACATTCATAAAGATTCAGTCATATTTCATTTCACAATACTCCAGGATTTTAGCTTGTTTAGCTTGTTTAGCTTGTTTAGCGTGTTTAAGCTTGTTTCCACCACAGAATTAAAGGAATTCCAATTCCGAGTTTTTTTAGTGCCATTCGGACTTGCAATTTGTGATGTAAGATGTAAACTGAGATATAAACTCGTCTTGACCGTTCGCAAAGACCCGCCCCCTTTAGTTACTGTTGCTATGTCCGACAAGCCATGGCGCTCTCACACACACACACACACGTTCTCACGTGGAGAAAATACATCACGAGGCAAAGAGGACACAGACAACACGCCGACAGACTTTTGATATGAAAATTTTGTCATTTTTAAGAAATGAAAACAATAAATACCGTTTTTTGTGGCTCTTTAAATGTGTCATGATCGCTGTAGCGCCTCAGTTAAAGTTGCTCGTTAACTGATCATCTCTTCTTCTAGTTCATTGATAAGCATCAAATAAACATGAATGAACACTAACAGAAATGTTGTTTCAACCGCGGAGAGACGTCAGTACACACCGTTTTCAAGTTCAAGTCCACCGACGGTAATCTACGAACTCTCCTGACTGCTGTAGGACAAAGCGGCTAGATTCTGCGATGTGATTGGTCAGATCGCCTGTCAATCAAACTCGCTGCAAAGGGTGAATTGCGAGAATGACAGAATTTTGAGATATAAACTAGTATAGATTTCAGGGCTCCAGACTAACGTTTTGCCTTGGTTGCACTGGTGCGCCTAAATACATTTCAAAAATGTCCCTGGCTCGCGTCGCCTTTAACACCAATTACAAGGTCACCTTTTTATCACACTTCATATACATTCATATATAGTATGTAAATGACAACATAATAAATGCAGTTACACAGGAATTAAAATCACGGGAAACAATTCTTTGAACATTAATATTTTAGAACTACAGTTTTAACAAAGTGTTATAAATTAATTTGAAAATAATGAAATAATAAACAATGAAATACAACTCAAATATGGAATTTTTAATTTCCTCTGCCTGCTATATCCCGCTTTGACGATTGTCATAATGATGTGGTAATGTTACTGATAGGCTACGGTAGACTATAGTTTTTTTATATTTCTTAATAAAATTGCACCAGCTGGAACAAATGCTATAATCAAATGATTAATATTACGGGTAGATCACCACAAGATTAAAAGTGATCAAAAGTTTTTTCAAAGAGCCAGAAGGTAACTTCGCAGCAGGCACAACAAATGAGCAATGATACTAAACGTTAGCGTTTAAAGTAGAACAGTAGATATATCAGCAAATATCATTCTCAAAGAGATAATATTTGGAGTATACTATAACAATGCACAGCCACAGTAATGTGGCCGACTGTGTTCAAAGGAAGGTTACAAACGGCGAAGGCTAAATGATTACACACGACGGTTTTGTTTTGGTGGTGTGCTTGACGATCTGAGTATAGGACTCTTTTACTTTAATGGTAACCTTAGACATTTTTTTTACATTTTCCTAAAGCATCTAGGAATAGCTAACACTGACAGGCTCTCTAGTTTTGGCTCTCTCTCACACGTGCGCTCACACACACACACACACACACACACACACACACACACACACACACACACACACACCTTCAGTAAAATAGACTCCCAAACCGGCGACCAAATTAGTCGCACTCCAGAGCCCTGGATTAATAGATTTAGTGATTAAGTCAAATCTTTTGACTGGAAACCGAGAGTGCTGATAAATCACAATGAAAAACTAATGTTAAAAGAAAAACAGGAAACATGCTTTTTATAGTAAAGTAGAGTAGATTTAGTGTTTAATAAACTCACTCCTGGTTGACCTTCTGCACTTTGAACTGTGATTGGAGGAAGTTAATTACTCTAATTATAATAATTTTCGGTGTTTCAGCTTTGATATTCATAAGTGTGAGTGATGATGATGATAATGGTGTTTAATGAAGCAGCTTCTGTTCTTCATCTGCATGAATCAGCGCTTCACTTGAACTGTAAATTCTTCAAAGCCACAGCTGATTTACAGGTCGAGTTACGATAAATCGGTGTCGTCTGTGGGTAATGAATAAAAACAGTCCCAGCAGGCCGTGTGAACGTGCTTGTGTTTGTTCAGGACTCCGCTGGAGAACCGCTGTACAAACTCTTCAGGGCCATAAAGCACCAGATTGAAAAGGGGCCGGTGGACGCACAGGTTAAGAAAGCCAAGTACACGCTGAACGACACCGGCCTTCTCGGAGATGATGTGGAGTACATTGTGCTGGTATGTGTTTAAGATCATATATTAAGTCTCTCTGGTGTATTATATGCCCCAGACTCTTTATTTTAACATTGTTTCATTGATTTTGTCCCTTCATAGATGAGTAGTATTTATTAGGGCTGGGCGATATATCGAATATAATTTATCGAATATAAAAATGTGAAAATATCGTGAATATCAAATATTTCAAATTCAACATGCATACCTTCCCAAAAAACATTACCAGATAACTCAGAGCTCTGCTTCCACCGTTCACTAAACATTGGAAGCAGAAAATACACGACAGCGCATGACAAAGAAAGCAACAGAAACATGCGCGCATGAGAGGAATAACAGCGATCGGGATTCAGCTCTTTCATGGTCAAACAAATGTAAAAAAATGCACGTCCTGGCGAGTATTAAACACAGTAGTGTGTGTCTTTAGTGAACGTACACAGAGTTGAGTGAGAAATCGTGTGTTACAGTGTATTGGGTCCGTGCAGCTCTTAAAGGGCCGGAGCTCATATTCTGTGTGATTTAATGTTCATCAAACAACAATGAAAAATAGAAAACCAACCCATGCTCGGCTAAACAACTTTAATATATTTATTAAGAATCAGTGTATAGTTAATTTATAAAGTGAAGACTGAGCAGTTTATGTTTATATATATATATATATTTGATTTTTGATTTATTTCTTGACCTGCTGCTGTTAAATAGACCCACTGTAGCTGAAAATAAACCACTGTTTTTGTCATATTGTTTGGAATTTGCATTTTTTGCTTATGCTTTAAAAAAATTTAATTCAAAATCTATATTGTAATTATTAAAGTACATTTAAAAATATATTAAATTACTCGCATCATGATTTAAGATTTTGGTCATTCCAACCTGTTCAGTAAATGGGGGGAAAAAAAATATATATATTTTTTATTTAAAAGCAATTTCAAACATATCGAGATATATATTGAATATCGTAAAAATGTTGACAATATAGAGATATAATTTTTTTAGATATCGCCCAGCCCTAGTATTAATTAGGATGTTCTGTGTGTGATGAGTTTGCTCTTTGTCCCCAGACGCTGCAGGTGCTGGTGCAGGGCGAGGGGCCTGACATCACCCCGGTAAAGGTGCTAGATTGTGACACGATCTCTCAGGTGAAGGAGAAGATCATCGAGCAGGTGTACAAAAACCTGCCGCACTCCCAGAGACCCAAAGTAGACAGCGTCACCCTGGGTGAGCGAGTGAGAGTGTGATTTCACAGCCAGGGACATCAGGACACTTTCTTTATGGTTGTGTGTTGTGGTCTCGTCCACAGAATGGCGGCCCGGCTCCACGGGACAGACCCTGTCCGATCTAGACGTGACGTCACAGAAGGAGGGCAGGTGGAGGCGCATCAACACGCTGGCACATTATAACGTGAGAGCGCCCATGATGACACGAGTGCTGCTTTTCATGTGATCATGTGCTTTTGTTTGTGTTTTAAGGCACATTCAATATAAAAGTCAAATGAGTTCAGTTTAATGAGTGAAGACGGCCATCTGAATAACCTCCAAAACTGCCCCTTTTAAAAATATATATTATTTAGAAAAATTATGTGAATATAATTTCTTGTATTATGTAAATGTATTACAAAGTTATTGTTAATATATATTATATATATATATATATATATATATATATATATATATATATATATATATATATATATATATATATATATATATATATATATATATATCTAAATAAAATACAATAAATACAATTTTAGAAATACAACTATTTTAATTACTATATATTTTTGCAATTTATGAAAATAAATTGTAAATAAAATACAATACAATTATTGTTACATATTTATTAAATAATTGCGTATTATATTATGAATATATATAATCAATTGATATCATTTTATATTCATATTTAAATGTTTTATGAATTCATAATAAATAATTTATAATAAAGAAATTATTATTAAACTATATAAATATATATTAATATAGTAAATTGTAAATATATATATATATATATATATATATATATATAACAGTTGTAAATTGTAAATATATATATTTTTTTATAAAAATATATGCATAATATATAAATAAATGTTACACATATTATAAATTTGTAACCTATTTATATAATTTTATATTAATATTTAAAAACAAATACATTCATAATGAATGAATTATAATAAGATTTTTGAAGACACTGCGTGTGTGTGTAAATATATATATATATATATATATATATATATATATAATGTAAATATATTTATTTTATAAATATATATGCATAATATATAAATACATATATTATAAATATTTATAATCAATTTATATAATTATATATTTATATTTACATTTTTAATGAATTTATCAATTAATTAAATAAATTAAGCAATTTTTAAAATATATATATTAATATAGTAAATAATATATATTTATATATAATACAATTATTTATATATATATATATATATATATATATATATATATATATATATATATATATATTATAAATATTTATAATACATTTTTATCAATTTATAATAATTATATATAAATAAACACTGGGTTTTGGACAAAGCAAATGTGTTTCAACAAAGACATAGGTGTTATTTTTATATGTGTGTGTGTGTGTGTGTGTGTGTGTGTGTGTGTGTGTGTGTGTGTGTGTGTGTGTGTGTGTGTGTGTGTGTGTGTGTGTGTGTGTGTGTGTGTGTGTGTGTGTGTGTGTGTGTGTGTGTGTGTGTGTGTGTGTGTGTGTGTGTGTGTGTGTGTGTTTTAGGTACGTGATAACGCAACAGTGGTCCTCTCCAGGGTTCAGCACACACATCAGTCGTACGACCAAAATCACGATAACCACGAAGAGAGTGAGTTGAGCTCTACTTTCTAACTTCCTCTGACGTCTCTGGAGTACACGCTCAGATGGGTTCATCACTTATACCCCCGCGTCTCACTCTCTTCTCCCAAACTCACAGGAAACGCCCTGCTGGAGGACGATAAAGTTTTCCACCTGGTGCGACCGGCTGACGAGCTGGATGAGATGAAGTCTAAGAGAGGAAGTATGAAGGACAAATCCATGACCAAAGCCATCACAGAGATATATCTCACCCGACTGCTCTCCGTCAAGGTGCTGAGCGCTTCCTGCTACTGGGGGAATTGGTGTAAAATAGCAAGAAAAATGACATTTCACTTCCAGGTTTTGTTTCCTGTGAGCCGGTTTATAAGAGCTCATGCAGATGACTGATTTTGGAATATATATTGGCTAGTTGCATCTCTGCGGAGAAGAACAAAAGGTGTATAATAACAGAACAATTAAATTAACCAGGGACGAGGGCGGGACGTGATCCATTGGGATTTGATTGGATCGTGAAATGTAGGCCATGATGAGTCATTTTTATCCCACCCTTGTGGCTTTAGTTACTTCTATAGATCATCTTTCTTGCCTTATTTTCCAGTAAATAATATTTAAACTTTTTTTTAATAATGAATAAAATGAATAGAAAATATACTTTAAAGTCAACCCTGCATAGAGTACCGCTTAAACATTAAATATAGGAACCATTACCAATCAATTACTTAAATAAGACAAATGACTTAAAAAAATGAAATACATTAAAATTATAAATAAATAGACATTTAAAACATTATTTAATTTGTGTTTAAACTTAACTTATTTATTTGTCAGTTTTATAGTGATTTTTTTATTTTTTATAAAATTTATATTATTTAATTTATTTTTTATTTTTAATAATAATAGTCTACCATATTGCATGAGATATCAAGACTTATTTTCACATCATTTAAACAAGTTTATTATTCTTACATCATTGAGCGTCTGACAAAATTGAACAAATATATATATTTTTTATAATAATTAAATATTACAATAATTAAAATAAAATAATACAAATAATAAGAAACTTATTTGTGAAATAATGATAATTAAATATTGCAATAATTTAAAAATCTAAATAAAAATAAGATAAAAAAATTATAATAATAATAAAAAATACAATAATTAAAATAAATATAAAATAATAAGAAACTTCTTTGTGAAATAATAATAATTAAATATTACAATAAATAAAAAAACTGAATAAAAATAAGATAAAAAATTATAATAATTAAATATTATTAAAACATTATAAAATAAAAACATGTTCATCCTTTTACAATATTCATGACATCAAATCTTTTTTTTAGAGTCAATTTTAATGATATCTCAGTTTTTAGAAACATTTTATGCTTGATTGTCAAAAAAAAAAATCTTAAATAAAATATTTAAAGGGTTAAAAAACCTATCCGTTACAATTATAAAAAAATAAAATAAAAAAATATGAAGAATAAATACGAAAAATAAACTTGGTTCAAGATGTATTCTCTAAAATCTAGTACGTTTATCTTGTATTATACATATTTTCAATTTTTAAAAAAAACATCTACTGATTAAGAAATGATTTTGCCCTGTGCATTTGGATGGAAGATTATGAAAACCCTGCATAATCAGTTTTGATTTAATATTTGTGATGAACAGTCCAATTCTACAGCAGTATTTAATGAGGGACGCGTGTCATATGATTATTATAAGCTCCAGGAACCATTCTGAGCGCTCACATGTCCTCGTGTCGGAGGCCGTTCGGTGTGAATGTGTGTGTGTCAGTGACCCGGCAGCCCATGTGTGTGTGTCAGTGACCCGGCAGCCCATGTGTGTGTGTGTGTCAGTGACCCGGCAGCCCATGTGTGTGTGTCAGTGACCCGGCAGCCCGTGTGTGTGTGTCAGTGACCCGGCAGCCCGTGTGTGTGTGTCAGTGACCCGGCAGCCCATGTGTGTGTGTCAGTGACCCGGCAGCCCATGTGTGTGTGTCAGTGACCCGGCAGCCCATGTGTGTGTGTGTCAGTGACCCGGCAGCCCATGTGTGTGTGTGTGTCAGTGACCCGGCAGCCCATGTGTGTGTGTGTCAGTGACCCGGCAGCCCATGTGTGTGTGTGTCAGTGACCCGGCAGCCCATGTGTGTGTGTGTCAGTGACCCGGCAGCCCATGTGTGTGTGTGTCAGTGACCCGGCAGCCCATGTGTGTGTGTCAGTGACCCGGCAGCCCATGTGTGTGTGTGTCAGTGACCCGGCAGCCCATGTGTGTGTGTCAGTGACCCGGCAGCCCGTGTGTGTGTGTGTGTGTGTCAGTGACCCGGCAGCCCATGTGTGTGTGTCAGTGACCCGGCAGCCCATGTGTGTGTGTCAGTGACCCAGCAGCCCATGTGTGTGTGTCAGTGACCCGGCAGCCCATGTGTGTGTGTCAGTGACCCGGCAGCCCATGTGTGTGTGTCAGTGACCCGGCAGCCCGTGTGTGTGTGTGTGTGTGTCAGTGACCCGGCAGCCCATGTGTGTGTGTCAGTGACCCGGCAGCTCATGTGTGTGTCAGTGACCCGGCAGCCCATGTGTGTGTGTCAGTGACCCGGCAGCCCATGTGTGTGTGTCAGTGACCCGGCAGCCCATGTGTGTGTGTCAGTGACCCAGCAGCCCATGTGTGTGTGTCAGTGACCCGGCAGCCCATGTGTGTGTGTGTCAGTGACCCGGCAGCCCATGTGTGTGTGTGTCAGTGACCCGGCAGCCCATGTGTGTGTGTGTCAGTGACCCGGCAGCCCATGTGTGTGTGTCAGTGACCCGGCAGCCCATGTGTGTGTGTCAGTGACCCGGCAGCCCATGTGTGTGTGTCAGTGACCCGGCAGCCCATGTGTGTGTGTGTCAGTGACCCGGCAGCCCAGTGTGTGTGTCAGTGACCCGGCAGCCCATGTGTGTGTGTGTGTCAGTGACCCGGCAGCCCATGTGTGTGTGTCAGTGACCCGGCAGCCCATGTGTGTGTGTCAGTGACCCGGCAGCCCATGTGTGTGTGTCAGTGACCCGGCAGTGTGTGTCAGTGACCCAGCCCATGTGTGTGTGTCAGTGACCCGGCAGCCCATGTGTGTGTGTCAGTGACCCGGCAGCCCATGTGTGTGTGTGTGTCAGTGACCCGGCAGCCCATGTGTGTGTCAGTGACCCGGCAGCCCATGAGTGTGTGTGTCAGTGACCCGGCAGCCCATGTGTGTGTGTCAGTGACCCGGCAGCCCATGAGTGTGTGTGTCAGTGACCCGGCAGCCCATGAGTGTGTGTGTCAGTGACCCGGCAGCCCATGTGTGTGTGTGTCAGTGACCCGGCAGCCCATGAGTGTGTGTGTCAGTGACCCGGCAGCCCATGTGTGTGTGTCAGTGACCCGGCAGCCCATGAGTGTGTGTGTCAGTGACCCGGCAGCCCATGTGTGTGTCAGTGACCCGGCAGCCCATGTGTGTGTGTCAGTGACCCGGGAGCCCATGTGTGTGTGTCAGTGACCCGGCAGCCCATGTGTGAAGACATCAGACCTTCACAGAGCTCTGTTATGTTTCAGGGCCCCGGATTTTAAAGTGTAACCTGAAGCAGCTCTTTTTAGACGTTTTCAAGTTGCTATAAATTACTTCACATTTCTGAAAACATTTTTAATGTATGAAAAAATATATATATATTACATATATTTAGGATTTTTATTTTATTTAATTGTAATAATCAAGTGTATATAATATCATTTTTTTATCTGGGACTGCTGAGTTATTTTTTGAGAGTAGCATAATTACAGTAATCTTCACAAACTCTGTTTGATGTAAAACATTTGAAGTTTTTCTGTTTTTAATTTTGCATGATTTGACTAAATGTATGTCTCTGGAGGGTTGCCGGGTTAAACACTCTCTTACAATTCTCTGTTATAATGTCAAATAATAATAATGATAAAATATATAAATAATAACAAATAAAAAATATAAGAATTCATTTTAAAAATAATAAACTAAAAAAAAACATGTTCAACCTTTTACGAGATTATTGGCATCATATCTTTTGTCTGAAATAATAATATTAATTAAATATTACAATAATTAAAAATAAATAAATATTTTTATAAAAATATATATATTTTATTTTATTTATTGTTTTATTTTTAGAGTCAATTTTTAGTGATAACAGTTTTTTGAAAAATTTTATGACTGTTAAAAAAACCCAGCAAACTTCAAACTCTTTTTTTCTTATTTAAAATATTTAAAGGGTTAAAAAACCTATCCATATATTTATACATATATACAAAATACAGAAAAAAATATTCAATTCTGTCTGGAAAAATATATTTAATAAAATATTACAATAATTAGAAAATCTTTTGTCTGAAAATATTTTTTTATATTACTAAAAAATAAGAAAATAAAAAAGAATATTTCATTTTTTACAATAATTATGGTATCAAATATTTGAAGAGAAAAAAAGCTACTTTTTGAACACAATTTTTTGTGATATTTTGTGCTTTAACATTTTATAAAATAGAAAAATCTTATTTAAAATATTTAAAGGGTTAAAAAATGTATACAGTGTACATAAAAAAAATAAAATTATGTCTGAAATAATTGAAAAATACAATAATAAGAAATAAAAACAATCTTCAATCTTCATGGCATCAAATCTCGATCTTGACTTTTTAGAGAGGTAGAAACACTTTTAGTGATATCTGTAGAAACTTTTCATGCTTGATCCTCTAAAAAACACTTCCAGCACTTATTTCTAATCACTGAGCGTGTGTGTGTGTGTGTGTGTGTTTCAGGGAACGCTGCAGCAGTTCGTGGATGATTTCTTTCGCAGTGTGCTCTGTTCTGGCGCCACCGTCCCGCCGGCGGTTAAATACTTCTTTGACTTCCTGGATGAGCAAGCCCTAAGACACGAGAACGTAGACGAGGAAACCATACACATCTGGAAGACCAACAGGTGGGAAAGTGTGTGTGTGTGTGTGTGTTAGTCACAGCGGGCGTCTCTGCTCTCTGATTGCCGCTTCTCTCCCGAGACGCTCGGCATATGCTAATGTCAGCGGCGCATTCATTTATTCCGGCTGATGTGGTGCCGCGGATGCGTCGTGATTGACAGCTGCCGTGGAGATGTGAATAAATGTGACGAGTAATATCATCACTCCAGCAGCTTCACCAGCCATTCTGTTCAATATAAAACCGCTCACAGCCAAACAAACACCTTAATTACGTCCCTGGTTAATTTAATTGTTCTGTTATTATACACCTTTTGTTTTTTTCCTCTCTGTTCTTCTCCGCAGAGATGCGACTAGCCAATATATATTCCAAAATCAGTCATCTGCATGAGCTTTTATAAACCGGCTCACAGGAAACCAAAGCCAGAGCCGTTTAATAACCTGTTTGAAATTCCAAAGCCGTCTGTCCGTGTTCATGCTCCGACGGCGCGAGTATTGAGGGGCGGATTGAGTGAATTATTTGCTCTGTACTGAGTTTATGCTCTAATTGCAGGAAAGACTCGGTATCAAATGGATTAAATACATAATTAGCGGTGTTTGCTAAGGAGAGCATCACTGTTGCTCATCCTGAGGGTTGAAAAAAAAAAACCCTGACCGTGATTATTAAACATGTTTTCATAGATTGGACGGTTTGTTCAAGAGAGGTGTGCTGTCAGACTTACGATAGAGTGATTAAATGGTGAAAGATCCCATATGCTTGCATTGAAGGAGGGACCCAAGCCATAGCAACCACATAGCAACGCACTCTAAACACCTTAGCAACACTTTATCACTGACTCAGAACACCCTAGCAACTGCATAACATTGCACTAAAACAACACTACAGTTCTCCACATCTTTCTCACCTGCCATCTCACATAATGACCAAATAAAAGTATGATACGCCTGATAGCACTAAAAAAGAGTTAATAAAAGCCCGAACTCAATGCGCTGTTAGACTGTCTGCGGATTCTGCGCACGCGTTTGCCGCCTGTCAGCCTAAGAGATCATGTCATTAAAGTTAGCCTGGACCAGCCTTTTTTTGTAATACCAAACAATATTAATGCATTTTGTTTGTTTTATTGCCATATGTGACTATTGTGCATCAAACATAATGATATGGTAAATGTGGCATCCTAATTATGAAAGAAAAATGCACATGCAAATATTTTACACATTTCTGGTTATTCTGATCTCACACAAATCACTATTTTATATATATAGCTATATATTTTTTAGCAAACATTAAAGAAAATGACTTGCTATATACTGTGTGTGTGTGTGTGTGTGAGAGTGTGTGTGTGTGTGTGTGTGTGTGTGTGTGTGTGTGTGTGTGTGTGTGTGTGTGTGTGTGTGTGTGTGTGTGTGTGTGTGATGGGTAGGTTGATGGGCAGTGTGTGTGTGTGTGTGTGGGCATGTTTTTGTGAAATATCAGGACACAAATGTGTATAATGACATGGGTATGACATAGGTATTACAAAAGAGGGTGAAATATGAGGACGTTCCCCATGTCCTCACTTTTCAAAATGCTTATAAATCACACAGGATGAGGTTTTTTTCACAGAAAGTAAACTGTGCAGTCTCCTGTGATGGGTAGTGTGTGTGTGTGTGTGTGTGTGTGTGTGTGTGTGTGTGTGTGTGTGTGTGTGTGTGTGTGTGTGTGGACTGGTAATCCCTACGGTATGGGGACAAAATGTCCCCACAAAGATGGCAATATCCAAATTTTTGTCCTTGTGGGGACATTTTTTTGGTCCCCATGAGGAAAACATCTTATAAATCACACTAAGTGATGTTTTTTGAAAAAGTAAAAATGCAGCATGTCTCCTGTGATGGGTAGGTTTAGGGGCAGGGGCAGTGTAGGGGGATAGAAAATACGGTTTGTACAGTATAAAATGCATTACGCCTATGGAATGTCCCCATAAAACATGGAAACACAACATGTGTGTGTGTGTGTGTGTGTGTGTGTGTGTGTGTGTGTGTGTGTGTGTGTGTGTGTGTGTGTGTGTGTGTGTGTGTGTGTGTGTGTGTGTGTGTGTGTGTAGGTTTATGGGCAGGGGCAGTGTGTGTGATGGGTAGGTTTAGGATGGAGGCCCAGGATGCTTCGATAGCGGCCTTAAGCTCATCCAGAGTGTTGGGTCTTGCGTCTCTCAACTTTCTCTTCACAATATCCCACAGATTCTCTATGGGCTTCAGGTCAGGAGAGTTGGCAGGCCAATTGAGCACAGTAATACCATGGTCAGTAAACCATTTACCAGTGGTTTTGGCACTGTGAGCAGGTGCCAGGTCGTGCTGAAAACTAAATCTTCATCTCCATAAAGCTTTTCAGCAGATGGAAGCATGAAGTGCTCCAAAATCTCCTGATAGCTAGCTGCATTGACCCTGCCCTTGATAAAACACAGTGGACCAACACCAGCAGCTGACATGGCACCCCAGACCATCACTGACTGTGGGTACTTGACACTGGACTTCAGGCATTTTGGCATTTCCTTCTCCCCAGTCTTCCTCCAGACTCTGGCACCTTGATTTCAGAATGACATGCAAAATTTGAGCGACAGTCCAGTGCTGCTTCTCTGTAGCCCAGGTCAGGCGCTTCT
>CM040913.1:4588629-4778629 GCA_023029165.1 Gobiocypris rarus | reverse complement strand
GAATGCTAGTGTACAATATATACTAAAATTAAGCAATAATGTACAAGAATGTGTCCCAATTGGTGTTGTTAAAAGTACTGACTTCAGTACCAAGTCTGACGATACCAGAATTTGCCTCTAGTATTTTGAGCACAGTTGAATGAATTCTTAAACACCTCTGATTGGCCATTGTGTTCACACACTCAACATATATGTCTATGATTGGCTAGATACACACAGGATACACATTGAAAGCGGGCGTCTTTCAACGGATCCCTAATATATCCGCTGATAGACTAGATGCCTGCATTCGAACGCACTCAGTGAAGACATGTTTTTAAAGCTTGGATCTTTGTAGGCAGTCATAGGTATATATGTTGAGCGTGTAAACACAATGGCCAATCAGAGGTGTTTAAAGATCTGTTCAACAGCGTTCAAAATGCTAAAGGGAAACGCTGGTATCATCGCATTTTTACCGACCTGGTACCGAAGTCTGTACTTTTGTCAACACTAGTCCCAATTCAGAGGCTGCATCCTTCAAAGGACGGACCGAGTTGTCAAATGGGACGGTCTAGCCTACCGAGGATTGTTCTTGTTGTCTAGCACAGATGCTGCGTTTGAAGAAGCCTTTGAATTGGGACAGCCTTCGTCGCACCGCTGTGACTCAATTGAAAGGATGCGACCTCTAAATTTGGATGTGGCTATAGTAACAGCTTAAGGGTATTGTTAAGAGTTACATAACATGGCCATGATTGATATTATTAAACTGTTTCTGTTTAATAAAAACATTAAAGGGATAGTTAACCCCCCCAAAAAAAATTCTTGCCCTCAAGTCATCCTAGGTGTGTATTCTTCTTTCAGACGAATACAATCGGAGTTATATTAAAAAATGTCCTGGCTCTTCCAGGCTTTATAATGGCAGTGAATGAAGTGAGTGACTGTATTTTAACACTACGTCCAACGTCATTGTCGCGCAGTTGCGCTTTCTTCATAAGTTGAACACGGAAGGCGGTCTGGTAGAAGATATTTTTGGGTGAACTATCCCTTTAAGTATTTTTCATTAAAGCATTATTTGCTTATAGATGTTAGCCTCATGACATAAAAACCACAAAACTCCTGATTTTAAATTCATTTGAACAGGTTTTCTGTGAATGTGATCCACAGAACTCGTGTGATTCAGCGGTTCAGGAGTTTCACAGCCTCCTCTGGTCTGAAATCGCAGCCGGTCACTGATCTGAGAGCAGCGGTATCAGGGTAACAGATGGCTTGCCATGTCGGATGTTGCGATTCCTCCGTTTCTGTTGAGAGTAGGGCGGCACTTCTTGGCGTGAAGCTCTTTGGCGCGGTCCTCCCTCTCTCTTCCCTTCCGCTTTAATACAACCAGCAGGAGCTGCGTTTGATCCGAACTGCATGTGTGATGCTGAGTCCATGCTTTCCCATCATTCTCTTTCATCTTAAAGGGATTGTTCTCACAAAAATAAAAATGTTATCATCTTTTACGCAAACTCACACTGCAAAAAAATGATCTAACTCAGTATTTTTGTCTTGTTTACAGTACAAATATTGAAACATTCTTGCATCATGATACTGTACATTTACTTGAAAAGCTAAATTTTGTCAGTATGGTCAGTCAAAAATTGAGTTTATGGTTAAAACAAGAAATTTTTTTAAATGTTTAGATGTTTGTACTGGAAATTTTGACCAAAAATTCTAAGAAAATAAATAATTTCGCAGTACATGTCATTCCAAATTCCATAGAACACAAAAGAAGGAATTTCTGAAGAATCTTCACACATTTCCTGCCATAAAGAGACAAAAAGACGATTAAAAAATTCCTCCTTTTTCGTTCCACTGAAACGGAACGATATGGTGGTGAGTAAATAATTCTGGAATCTTCTTTTTTTTTTTATGATGATGAACTATCCCTTTTAGCACAGATGCAAGTCTCTGTAGCCGAGTGTAAAACGCTTCTTTTAACGCCTTTCTGTAGCCAAAACGTGCCTTAAAAGTGTTTCAATGTGACGGTGCGGTGGTACTGAAGACGTCGGGGTGGGTGGGGTTTCGGTAGTCGTAGGGTGTGTAGAGGTCAGAGGTCGTGGCGTACGTGAAGTGTGGTGTTAGACATCAGTAAGTGCAGTATTCAGAGGTGTGCTGTAGCCAGAATATGCCAATATATTTGAACATGCTGTATGTATAGAGCAAAAGCGCCGTTTTTAATACCGTGCAGATGTTTTGGGTGTTTGTGGTGAGTGTGTGTGTGTGTGTGTGTGCTTTTAGGAGTTTTACTGCAGTGGGAAAAAACGCTTGAGCTGAATAAATGTGCGGAGGAAAATGTCAAAACGTTCCCTCCGGACAGCTGCCATTACGTTTGGTCTTTATGCAAAAGGAATTATTGATTAGCACAAATGTTTTTATTATTGTACCGACTCGAAATTTTGTTTCAATGGTGTGTATGAACAAACAATCTGTACACGACCTTTTCTTCTTACTGCTGTGCAGTTAATATCATTATTTTATGTCCTAAAGAAAATATATGCCTTTGTATTAAAATGCAAATCTGTCTACACTGTTCTCCTGTGCGTTATGCTCTGAGAAAACTTGTTTGTTGTTGTCAACACCCACACTCTTGTGAATGTGCCGAGAGCAAAGTATTCTGGGATTGCAGAGGAACGGCGAATTCTCCTTCGGCTCTCGGAGGACTGATGTCGTATGTGTGAACTATGCCGACACAGGTCCAACATCCCATCCTTATGTGAATAAATATACACATCCATTTCTCAAGTGTTGGGTTCCGCCTCTTTTCTGGCTCCTGGTCTAGAGGGTCTCTAATGAATCAGGTGCCATGATGTGACCTTTTAATGATGAGATCTACATGACATTGTGGTGTCAGCACAGAAGTTTATGTCTTTAAAGGAGAGCGGAGCAGAAGGAAAAAGCTTTGAGAACCAGATTGGGTGGGGTCAATATTCAGAATTAAGTTTCTGGTTTTCTAAATGTTCACCCAAAAATGACATTTTTGTCATCATTTACTCACCCTCATATTGTTCTAAACCTGTATGATTTCCTTTTGTTCAGCCAATATTAACAACACAAACCGTGTTAATCCTATTTTCACATAGTCTTGGTCATGGTTTTTGTGGGTGAAGGTGTGTTACACAAACTGAACATCTGCTTAATTTGATTAGCTTCTAACAATTGAGTTGACGGCAATAACAAAGCCAAAAAAAAAAGTGTTTTCTCCCCATGAAACAAATTAGTGTTAAAATGTATGCACACCAATGGGAACGCCTTGTTGCAACCAACAGTACAAGGAATTAATGTGAGGCTGCATCTGAAATCGCACACTTTCTTGAGGAGGTACATGTTTTGAATAAGTAATGTCTGTAACAGCAAAAAAAGTGCATTCTATATAGTATGAGTGTGTGCCATGTTGTCTTTACCAGTGCTTCACTGCCCTTCACAAATCCTCTCCCGTGGCCTCATGGGATAGTAAAGTGTCCATTGTATGCACACTTTAGAATCTTCCCAGTAGTTGTAGGTCATCCGGATACATTTTGCTTACTCTTTTATGAGTACTGTGACTTTGGACATCTTTTGTCATATACTGTTTTTCACCTACTTTATAGTAACCCTGAGTTTAGTGTGCGTCCAGGGCACTGTACTTTGGCATTTTTGAGGCATGAGATAGTCACACTTACTTCCTGTCCCATACACGCGCTCTCAAGTGGCCAAGACCACAAGTGTGGCCCTGTCCCAAACGGCACGCTTCATATGCACTTTCGTTCTTGTGGAGTATGAGGTCTCTGCGGAACAAGAGTGGGCGTTTCTAAATTTGTGGGTGTTTTCAAACTGATGGGTGTTTATAAATCACGCAGTGAAAATGATCCCCTTCACCCAACCCCACCCCTAAACCCTACCCGCACTGTGACGTGGGCAAATCAGGTAACACAGTTGAAAACGTCCCTCTGTTTATGGCCACACCCACTGATGAGGTAACGCCTATTACTAACCCGCAGAGACATTTACTTGCGGACGCGTGTCCGTGTCGCAAGCACCCCCTTTGCGGTCGATATGCACCCTCAATGCGCACTTTTGCAGAGCGAGCACTGATGTGAACAGCAGCAGACTTCTTCCCGACAGTCAAAGCGGTGTTACATCATGAAAGTGCGGACTCGTATGAAGACCGCAAGGGTTCAGGGTGCCATTTGCGACAGGGCCTGTGAGTATTTGGATGGGCCCAGTATAACAGTATAAGTATTGTGTCATTTTAAGACCCCCAATGAGGGCTTAAAGGAGTATGGGGTCTCTGCGGAACAAAAGTGGGCGTTTCTAAATTTGTGGGTGTTTTCAAACTGATGGGTGTTTATAAACCATGCAATGAAAATGACCCCCTTCACCCGACCCCACCCCTAAACCCTACCCACACTGTGACATGGGCAAATCCCCTCTGTTTATTCCCTCATCCACTGATCTAGTAACACCTATTACTATCCTGCAGACCTATACTTGGCTTAAAGTGAGAAAAATTTGATGTGCAAAAGATGAGAACAAGTGCTTTTGGAGCGGTGAAGGAATAGGGCAGTGTCAAAACCAACACATCTCAAGTCCTGAGCCCATCAAGCGGATCTTAAGAGTGTCAAACCAAAAAATATTACAATCAGATTATCAGAAATCCCTTTACGATTTACACAGCAGACAGAAATCTAATCACACCTATTCCTTATTAGATTTTTGTAGAAGATGACGACAGTTTAAATATAAACCCTTCACCTTTTATGCCTCTTGACTTGTGTAAATTCATTAAGTCCTAGTATTATACGAGTCTTTGTCTTCTAGTGAAACACGGGGAAGAGCAGGTCTGCGTCTGAGACTCTGCTTCATAAGAGCTTCTGCTACCCACGATTCTATAACCGAATTAATCCGATCAGACCGTGCGGCCCCCCTGCATGGACACTGAATTAACTTAGTCACGATTCCATGCAACTGGGCCTGAGCCTTGGAAAAAAACAGCTCCGATTTTTCACATGCTGGGAAAATAAGAAGATCGGGCCCTTTCATTCTCGCTGTGAGAGCCATCACTCAAGGAAAGCCCACTCTGGCAGGTGTTTGTGTTTGTATTCACCTGCAGTGGTGTCTCACCCTCAGATATTAATGAGATTTCTTCGGCTTTGCCTTAAAGGGGGACACGGACCCTCAAACACACACACACTCAAGAATTCTCCCTCGGCTGCGGTTCAAGAAAACCTCAGAAACTGAAAAGGGGAATTGTCATGATTAATAATGTAGTGCTTGACCACAAACAGCTGTAGTGTGTGGATGTGTTCAAGGCATCTGCATATCTCACAGGAGCCAGAGGGAGAGTTTGGACCTGAATAGGGGGTTGTTGTTTCTCACGCTCAGGGACATCTTCCCCAACTCTTCTTTGGCTTGTTTGAAAGTTCACTTTTTGGTCTGTTTTCCCTTCGGGCGAATATGAACCAGCCTGTTTTCACCTCGTCCATCGACATGAGACCAAATACATATGCATGTAAATGTAAAAGTTCATTTGGTATATAAAACTGTATTATTACCAATGCAGTCAGAGCCATTAACCAAAACAATACTACAAGATTCATAAATAACTGACGTGTTGCCAATGGGGTGAATCAAAACTTTAGTGTACTCAAAAGTTTTATGTACTACTAAAAGTAACCTGGGCCACATAAATACTGAATTATGCACTTTCAGTCATTTTGAAGGTTTTGTGTTTTTTGGTGAGAAATAAAATATTAATAATTAAGAGAATGTGTATCACATATAGAAAAAGAAAGCTTCGTATGAATGTAAATATATTCATACGTTTAATGGAAATCTTAATAAACGAAACAAATGCATTATTCGCCGTGACGCCGCTAGTGGACGCTCTGTCCGGAAATGTGCACGTCATAATACAGGCAGCGCATATCAAGTTTGATCCAATGGAATTACTGCGTGGGTGCCCACATGCCTCTGGTTTAGCCAATGAATGCACAGTCTCTTACGTTTCATCCAATGAGAGTACAGCGAAGGCGGGACTTCAGTGTGTAGCGCGGCGGTTAAGGAAATCTAGCTCGTGTGTTTATGCGCATCAAATGCTTGTTTTTTTTAAATGCCACTAATATTTATTAACTAATGCGGAATAAACATTTGCAGCTCGGACAGCTTAAGCTCGAGATCCAACGTGAGTAAATGATCTCAGACACGTAAGTTGTATATGAACTTGCTGGCGTTTGTACGCTGCAGTTGTGTTTGTTTACTGTTTTCGGTATTAAATACGTCAAATACAATGCGTTTATCTGCTAAATAAACCAGTTAAGTGTCTAATAAACCTTAAATATTCATATGTAAAGACGTATTTGAGCTGTTTGCTGTGACTATTGTGTTTGGATCATGTATGATTCATTCATTGAAACAGAGAGGCATGCTTAATATTACGAATAAGATAATAATAAACAAATGGTATCAAGACACTTAGCCATTTCAAATAAAAGAAGAAGCGTAATTAAAGCCATGATGACAATTGATATTTTAAAAGGTGCAGTGTGTAGTATTTATGAGGATCTATTGACAGAAATGCAATATAGTAAACATAACTATGTTTTGAGCGGAGTGTAAAGACGTTATGACATAATGAACCGTTATGTTTTTATTACCCTAGAATGAGCCATTTCTATCTACACTCATCGCAGGTCCCCACAGTGAAGTAGCCATTGAGCACCGCCATGTTTCTACAGTAGCCCTAAACGGACAAACTTCTCTACAGAGCGCTAGTCACTATGCTCTCTCCGACAACGACATTTTTGTCCTGTGTCGGCCACCGTAGCTTCTCTTTGTGCTTCGAAAGGGAGGGGTGAGAGTTGGATAATTGCAATTCAGAACCTCACCGCTAGATGCCACTCAAATTCACACACTGCACCTTTAAGAACTGTGTATATTCTCTAGTAATTGTCTGAATTCCATAAATGTAGTTTGTTTTGCGCAGGTCTTGCTGCGTCATGATCCTGTGTTCTCGCTGAGATGTCAGGTTGCCACGGCAACAGTGGCAGCATCACAGGGTTGCTGGGCGCACTCTGCGACTGCAGCATCTCCGGGTTGTCATGGAAACGTCGCGCTCTGGGCGCAGTGTCTCGGGAGTCGGTGCGTCGGTCCCTGCGCAAGCGTGCGTACGGGGCACTGCTTGCGGGACTTTTCCAGGACGGGTCGTCCAAACCAGCAACGAACACCCTGGCGAACACACCTGCCCATAATAAAATACTGATGATCTCGTTTGACCTGCGCGTGTCCGGCCGCGATGAGGAGGCGGAGAGGTTGGAGGAGCTCCTGGGTCAGCTACAGGACAGGTCAGGACTGTCTGAACTCGATTCCGTGCTGGAACTCCTGGTGCAGCTGGCCGGGTCCGTAGCTCCGCCCCCTCTGTCTTTCAGTCACGACTACATGCGCCGGGAGCGTCCTGTCCTGCGCAGACCCCCGTTGGGTGGGTATCTGAGCCAGGACATGCAGCGATTGGAGGAGAGGGCGTGGTCTTTGATCTGTGGGGAGGAGTGGGGTGTGTTCGGGGGGGTCTGCAGGACCCTAAGCATCATGGACGCTCCACCTGGCACAGGGCTGCTCGGACTGGGGCGCAGACCGGATGTCGAGGAGAGGTTTGAGAGAGAGACCCGACTGTCACTGTTTGGTGCCCTACAGCACTCCAGAACTGCAGATATGGACATCCGACTGGACCTGCCGGCCGTTCCCAGTAACGCAGACATTACTGGACTCAGCATACGGGTGAAGATTTATCCATTCTTCTTTATTATATGTTTTAGTACTGTAGTCTTGTCCTACCTGCTATCATACGTGTTTGTTTCTGCAGGTTCCTCTGTGTCTGGATCAGTCTGATGACGAAGGCTTCCAGTCCGCCTCTAATCTGACTCCTGATTCCCAATCCGAGCCGAGTCCCAGCCCTGAGATCGACGTATGGGAGGCCCTTCGGACATTCGTGCCCGGCAGACGGCGCTGTTGGGAGAACATTGGCTGGTAAGAAAGAGTTGAGCCGAGAAGAGTCATAATCATTTGATTGTGATTCTTTTCAAAACTGCACCAAAACAATCAAATTGAACTGACAAAATTTCAGATCATTATTACTTTTAAAAACATGTATAAAGATCTAAAAGTTTATTTGTAAAGGGATAGTTCACCCAAAAATGAAAAATCTGTCATTAATTACTCATTACTCATGTCGTTCCAAACCCATTAGACCTCATCTTCTGAACACAAATGAAGATATTTTTGATGAAATCTGAGATTTCTTTCCCTCCATTGACAGTCTGCTCAACTATCACTTTGACGCTTCAAAAAGTTCATAAAGAGATAGGAAAACTAATCCATATGAATTGGGAGGTTTAGTCCAAATATTCTGAAGAGACTCGATCGCTTTATATGATGAACAGATTTGATTTAGGCTTTTATTCACATATAAACATTCATGAACTCACACATCAGATGTGGTAAACGAGCTCAAACATGTTTGCTTGACGTGTAGAACCAATGAGGTTCGTTCTCATGTTACGCATCACATTTGAGCCTCTGCTTCGGACTAAACCACTCAATTCATATAGATTAGTTTTATGATCTCTTTATGAACGTTTTGAAGCGTCAGTAGAGGATAGAAAGCTCTCAGATTTCATCAAAAGTATCATTTGAGTTCTGAAGATGAATGGAGGTCTTACGGGTTTGGAACGACATGAGGGTGAGTAACTAATGACAGAATTTACATTTTTGGGTAAAAAAAAAAAAACTCACAATAAATATTATATTGTAATTAATACCTTCTGATATTCTAATTATTATACTCTATTAAAGGGATAGTCCACTCAAAAATGAAAGTTCTGTCATGCAGGTTTAGAACAACATAGAGATGAATAACTGATGACAGGATTTTCATTTTTTTGGGGAGTGGCTATCTCTTTAATGAATACTACATTCAGTGCATTGAGTTGGAAAGATAAATGCACTGCAATACCCCTGCCGTCTACTTTAAAAGAAGTAGTTTGAACATGGTTCACGTTTGTCACCCTTTTTTTTTTTTTTTTCTCTCCCTCCTTCAGTCCACCGGGTCAGAAGGAACCCCCGTACCTGACAGAGGCTGGCAGAGAGGCGTTTGATCAGCTGTACCGGCTGTGGGAAGGAGAAATGAGGAACATTCTGTCCACTCAGACACCATCACCTCTCCTGCCACTGCCGCTGGACTGCCAGAGTCAGCTGGTCAAAGACGTGCTCAACGTGCTGATCGGGGTCTCCTCTGCCACGTTTCCTCTCAATGAGGTAGCTGAATTCAACATGCATCAAAAAATACATTTGCATGTATTGTACATTTTTAAAAAGTATCTAATTTTATTAATAAGAACTTTTTCTTGCCTTTCTCTTGTGCGGCATTCTCCACTCCACAGGCTAGTGTGCAGTTTGATGTTCGTCCGGATATATGTGTGTCCGGGACGTCCCCTGAGAGCGTGTCTCGGCTGCTGAGTGAGCTGGCGCAGTACGGCACACACTACCTGCGTCTCAGCCGCTTCTCCCTGAGCAGCGGGAGTCAGAAGGGACTTGTCTTCCAGGTGATATAGGCTGTAATTTCTTACAGTACTTTAGGATTTTTTCCCATAACTACATGTTACACAGATGCTTGTGTGTGTGTGTGTGTGTGTGTCAGGCTTTCACAGGTGGGCTACGGCGTTACCTGCATTACTACAGAGCGTGTGTGCTGAGCACACCGGCCTCTCTGAGTCTACTAACTATCGCTTGTCATTTCCGCAAACTGGGGCGTCAACTCAGGTATATTTAGTTGTCGGGTCATGCAATCCACGAAGCTGTGCTTTTAAATGGCTCACATGAAGGATTATTTTCTTTTTTTTAAATAAGAGTGTAAACAAATACTTTATTTACAATGCAAAGCACTTGCCTCATTATAGTTTTTGGAGACTAAATGGTAAAAATGGGTCATGAGTTTCACAATGGACAAAAAAATATTTATGTGAAATATATACTGCAGTAGGGCATATACACGATCAAACATAACATTATGACCGGTGAAGTGAATAACACTGATAATCTCTTCATCACGGCTCCTGTTGGTGGGATATATTAGGCAGCAAGTGAACATTTTGTCCTCAAAGTCGATGTGTTAGAAGCAGGAAAAATGGGCAAGCGTAAGGATTTGAGCGAGTTTGACAAGGGCCAGATTGTGATGGCTAGACGACTGGGTCAGAGCATCTCCAAAACTGCAGCTCTTGTGGGGTGTTCCCGGTCTGCAGTGGTCAGGATCTATCAAAAGTGCTCCAAGGAAGGAACAGTGGAGAACCGGCCACAGGGTTATGGGCGCCCAAGGCTCATTGATGCACGTGTGGAGCGAAGGCTGGCCCGTGTGGTCTGATCAAACAGACGAGCTACTGGAGCTCAAACTGCTCAAGAAGTTAATGCTGGTTCTGATAGAAAGGTGTCAGAATACACAGTGATCGCAGTTTGTTGTGTATGGGGCTGTACACTCCCGCCGAAAGCGCCAACTGCCATCCATGTGGATGTTACTTTAACATGTACCACCTACCTAAGCATTGTTGCAGACCATGTACACACGTTCATGGAAACGGTATTCCCTGGTGGCTGTGGCTCTGTCAGCAGGATAATGCTCCTGACACAAAGCAAAAATGGTTCAGGAGGTGTTTGAGAAACACAACAACGAGTTTGAAGTGTTGACTTGGACTCCAAATTCCCCAGATCTCAATCCAATCGAGCATCTGTGGGATGTGCTGAACAAACTAATCCAATCCATGGAGGTCCCACCTTGCAACTTACAGGACTTAAAGGGTCTGCTGCTAACATCTTGGTGCCAGATACAACAGCACACCATCAGGGAGTCCACACTTTGATGGGTCAGGGCTGTTTTGGCAGCAAAAGTGAGACCAACAAAATATTAGGAAGGTGGTCATAATGTTATGCCTGATTGGTGTATATGTTTATTTATATTTTTACAATGTATACATATAAATATATAAATTGTGGTTCAGCACAAAAAAAAAAAAAAACCTGTTACTGAATCCTCAGTCATTATTAGTGGACATCAGGAGAAAAAAGAAAAGATGCAAATCAGTTTCAGTAGATGTTAATCCATGTCCCTGTATGTGATTATCAGGTATCTGTCAGAACTGTGTTGTGTGGATGGAATCGCTGGTGTGGGACGAGCATCATTCCCCATGGTAAGAAACACTCGTCACACACTTCACATACTTCTGTCAGACACAGTAGCATTGAGTTTGAAGATGATGTTTTCAGCTCAGAAGTGTTGTAGACAGGTTGGTGTTGCAGGTCTGCAGTGCTGTGTGTGTAATTGGAAGTGTGATGTCTGTGTTTAGGGTGTAAAACTGCTGTCGTGTCTGTATAATGAAGCTCAGAGTACCTGCAGTAATGAGAATCATCCAGTGCTGCTGTCGCTGCTCAAGAGCAGCTGTGAGCCATACACGCGGTGAGAAACTCATCTCCTCTATCGCTTTTTACTTATTTATCTATTATTCATCTTGAGAAGGTCACTTAAAAGCAGAGTGGTCTTTGACACACTATATTTTTTCAAGTGACTGATACTATGAAATGGTTCCTGAAGTGTCTGGCTGCCATTAAGTGCACCACAGAGATTCTATGCTATTATTTACTCATCTTCAGCTGTTATTTTTTCCTGTGCAACATGAATGGAGAATCCTCATGCTGCTCTTTCCTATACAACCACATAAAGGCCATGTCTGTCAGGCTACTTTGTTTTAATTGTGCTTTGGCTCTGCGTGACTGTGCGGATGAATATGATTCTCATAACTAAAAAAAGAGAGAGATTATCCTACTGCTCGTAAAACATTCACTACTAGGCTTAAAGGATATAACCAGTTTAGATGGAAAGGATCTCAATCTGACTTAATAGACACGGTACTTTCTTGGAATAAATTCCAGCACAGCGCTACAACAACCATAATGAAATGAGCCTTCACAGTAGATGATGCTTTACGATCAACTCCGTTAGAGAGCTACATATTTATCTGTTCAATAAAATACCTTGCTCATCTGTTGAGTAATGAAATCGCCATCTCCGCGTTGCTTTTACAACATTTGAAATCCCTCAGACCCTGTTTACACCTGGTATTAAGATGCTTTTTGGGCGATCAGATTACAAGTGGATGACGCTAGTAAATACAGGTGTAAACGGGGTCTGAAACATTTGAGCTTTTGACCACTTCCAGAGGTCTTCCGAAACGGATTGCTTTCGTAGTGTAAACGCTCATGTGGTTAAATTAGGGCTGTAATCAACCAAAGAAAATCTTGGTCGACTGAAGTCCTGAAATTTTAGACAAAAGAATCAACAAAAACGTTAAATGAATTAGCTGCGCACTGTGCGCAGTGCTTGGTAGCCTTGTTGTCTGCCTAAATTAATTATAAATAAACATAAACTAGTAGGCTATTTGCAGTATATAGAATGGTTTTTGACCTGCGCTGATGTGAGTCTGATTTATGAGTCTGTTGGCTCTGACAGCGTTGCATCACATGCACCTGCGCAATATCATAGCTTATGATTTCCAAAAATATAGTACTATGTTGTCAACTAGTGATATCATCACAAGAACTTTTGAGGACATAATGCGGAAACATGGGAAGTGCGCTAGCCAGATTTAAACTTTGTCGGCAGGATATCTAAGTACCAAGCACAATGTTCTCTCTCCATTCCTGATTTCTAACACACACTCAGTGTTCGGCTGGTCTTGCGGCTTTCAGAATTGTGTAAGCATATTTCGTCCATTAGATAGAAAAATCTGAAAAAGCCCATAGACCCTCCCCTGGAAAAAATATTCAGGACAGAAGTGGCTGAAAGTGGACAAAAAAGAACGATTAAAACCAGGTGTAAACAGGAATCTCCCTCGTCTACTTGTGATCCGATCGACCAAAATGCATCTTAATACCAGCTGTAAACAGGACCTGGGTTTTTGCCATTTAAAAAAAGCCAAGCTGTTGTTTTATTGTTGTTTTATTACGAGCTCCGTCTCGTTCTCTTTTTACCAGCAGACTCTCCTCTGTTCGGCATTTGTTTAAAACAGCTGATTCTCAGGAGGTTGGAGAATTAGCTGCTCCATTTCAGGCTTTCTTGCTCGTTGTGACAACTAACCTGTGCCGCTCGAACACCATACACACGTCAAAGCAGTCGGAGCAACTTTTCTCTTTTTCTCAGATATGATGAGACACACATTCGGGCGAGTAATGAATGTACACAATTTCCAGCAAAAACCATCCCATCAGATATAAATTTAAACACTTATAATAGGCTTACCATAGTGAATCAGTGTCAAAATCAAGACCAATGCACATTTGGAAGAAGGATTAATTAATTTAAAAAAAAGTTACAGTGTCTGTGTTGGTGTGTAGGTTTGTTTCAGACTGGGTGTACAGTGGCGTCTTCCGTGACGTTTATAAAGAGTTTATGATTGAGGTCAATGAGGATTATCTGTCCTACAGAGGTGAGTTTCTCAATCTCACGCTTTAATTTTATGTTTAGATGGCTAGATAAGCCCATTCATTTTCTGCTGCATTATTAGATTAAACATGAAACACTGATGTGCTGTTACATCAGTGATAGCAGTCTTAAAATCAATATGTCATGTATGCAAAACCCTCCAAAAATGTATGAATCTCTGTTCCCTCAGATAAGAACTTTTGGACGCAGGGCTACACTCTCATTTCGCGGGATGCAGAGGACTGTGTGCCGGTGTTCCTCAAACACATCGCAAACGATGTTTACGTCTGCGGGAAAACCATCAATCTTCTCAAAATCTGCTGTCCACAGGTGCCCCACAAACTCTTAATAATGCTTTGAACTGCTGCTCAAAGGGAAATGTTTAAGGTTTTTGAGGAAAGACCTGCTCACCAAGGTTGCATTTATTTGATCTAAAATGCAGTAAAAACTTTCTATTTGAATATATTTTAAATAGTAAATTATTCCTGTGATGCAAAGCAGAATTTTCAGCATCATTACTCCAGTCTTTAGTGTCACATGCTCATTCAGAAATCATTCTCATATGCTGATTGCTACTCAAAAACATTTATTTTCTGATTATTATCAATGTTGAAAACAGTTGTGCTGCTTAATATGTTTTGTTGAAAATTACAATTTCAAAAGAATGGCATTTATTTGAAATATAAATCTTTTTTAACATTATAAATGTCGTCACTTTTACTGGAGATGATTTTTGGAAGTTCCGATTTAACTCCATCTGTCCATTAAACAGCACTACATCTTCTGGTCGGATATACCAGTGCCCAGGATCGCGGTGACGTTTTCCCTGCAAGAAGTTGAAGAGATTGAGAGAGACTGTGCCGTGTACCGAGGGCGAATGGAGACTATCGCTAGGCACAGCGCCACCAGCAGGGAGGAGCAGGTACTGCACCTGTAATGGGGATCTGCCTGCTGCTGAAATATAGTAAAGTAATTATGAGGTTTTCAGAATAGTTCATCCAGGTTAAGTGTTTATGTCTGCAGTATGCTCACTAAATTTAGAGACCCAGTAACAGTGCTGTTGGCATGGCAACAGATGAGATTTTTTCAAATCTGGTCCATTAACCCAGTTTCATCAGGACGCTGTGACCTAGGCTAAAATCTGCTTCATTGTTTTGCGTTGAAGTCTGTCTTCCTTTTATTTTTTTTCCCACTCTCTCTATAACTTATTTTTCATCAGGCCATGCGGACTGAACAGGCCCGACAGGAGCTCATTAACCAGGTCAGAGAGACAGCGGCCAAGACTCTGGAGAGAATTAGAGGTCAGAAATCTGTCCCCTCACAACCCAAGCACGCACACACATGCACCTGATGCAGTTAGCAGCTTCTGTCTGGGTAAAATTAGTCTTGCGTAGCCAGACTTGACTTTCATCATAGGCCCTCTCCCAAATAGCAGCCTTCAGAATTATAAAGTGGGAATGGGACTCTCTAAAGGCCAGGAAGTTCATGTGGAGTGAGACATTTTGGGATAGAACTACTTTTTTTTTTCTTATCATGACCAAAAGCTTTTTGTTTAGTTTAAGGCGAAGTACAAAAATAACTCTGGGCTCGAATTTCGGCGCAGGATTGTGTGTATTAGGCTTATAATGCAGGAAATTCCCGCAAACATTTATTCTCTTTAGAATGTAGGTTGAATGAGCAAATTAATTTAATCTAATTTTAATGTAATGAATTTCACAAACAGCATGAGTGATTCAGCTTTGCTGGAGTCGAGTCAGAGGGAAAAACTTTTGTTGTGTAGCCTTCGCAGGGATAGTCTAGTTGACACAGTCTCTGTGTTGTGGTATTGTCTAGGCGCAGGTCCTTCGTCTGATCTGGATATGGCCTGGATCCGTCTGACTGTGGTAAACCTATGACGTAGCGATTACATCAGTTGTTTTGGGAAGTGTTTCCGGTTCCGGCTGACCTAATTTATGCAGCAACAGTAATTTTATTTTATTTGAATTATAGAAATTGATAAAGTGTTATGTGTATGCTAGGTTAAAGAGATGTATTTTATTCTTATTAAACTGACAGAGTGTGTCTGCTTCCCGAACAATGCTAGAAAGACACTTCCAGTTCCAGTTTAGGTGCCAAATAGGAAATGGATCTACCGCCTGCAGTTGATTTTGATATTCTTAGTATTATAAACTGGCCAGAGTTTTGGAGTTTGTTAAGCAAGCAAGCAGGGCAACCACCCAGTAGAGCATTACAATAATCTAGCCTTGAGGTCATGAATGCATGAACTAACATTTCCGCAATTGTCTTTGAGAGCATGTGCCGTAATATAGATATATTTTTAAGATGAAAGAATGGGGTTTTACAGGCATTAACTTATCCTCGTAAACACAGTCGGCACTTGCTCATAAAGTGATAGCAGCCTAATATCTGTCTGTCATTAATGTTAATAAAACAGCTAAAGATAGCTTTAATTGTAAGGAATCTTGATAAATAGCCTGTGTATTTAATTTGTATTGGACTTAAAGACTATCCAGTGTTATTTTACATTTGATTATTTTATTCTGTAATATTTCTGTGGTGTTTCTCTACCTGAATATTATTGTTAGACTTACTCTAAAATTCTCTTTATTTCATTTGTATCTTATTCTATTTAAATTTTTTTTGCTACTTTTTTCAGTTTATTTTAAAGATTGAAATAAAGCTTCCTTGTGTTGTGTAAACGCTTGAGCAACACAATTACCCAATTGTAAAAACATAAAAACAATGAGTGAGCAAGCATTTAGGTGAGAGAAATGTAATTTTAAAAAAAGCCCCCCATTTCCAAAAATGAAATTTATGCTCTTTAACGAAAACTAATTAAACTGAAATTTAATAAATTAAATGAAAGCAAAATGTATAGATAAAATCTAATTTGAAATTTTAACAAAAACTAGTGTTATCACTGATATGTATAGTAAACAATGTTTATTACATGAGGAGGACACAGTTGTTCTTCTCGTGGAGGTCAAGTATTAATTATCAGGACGACCATCGAGAGGGAGTTCCTCCCCACAGAGGCAGATGAATGGAGTTTACAACGGACGTCCCACTGTTTTCACTCTTACCCCCTGCAGGCCGCCAGGTGTCACAGCGTCTGGCGGAGGAGGCCCAGAAGAGAGAGCGATTTGAAGAGATGAAACAGCAGCTGGAGCTCGACCAGGAGGTGAGGAGCACATTAGTAACCAGTCAGTAAAACCATCTTCAGCGGCTCTAACTTGTGTGGATGTGGTTTCAGTGGCGTAGTGCTGCGAGACGGAAGGAGCAGGAGGATGATTTCAGCTACGCTCGAGAGCTCCGAGACCGAGAACAGCGGCTGCAGGCCCTCGAGGAGCAGCTGGAGCGCCGGGCACGGTGGGCGGCATACAGTAACACTCAGAAAAGAGAACGATTGAGGCTGAGGCTGTAGAGCGCAGCAGTGACCTCCCACAGGAAGTTTATCCCATTCATATTCTCCACATGCTTTAGAGCAAATTATTCAGTAAAGGATTATGTGCCATGAACCAAAAGAGCTCTCAGATGAATCATAACATTACAATATCCAAGTATTTAAGAAAAAATACAAAGGTACAAGATTATGTACTCTTTTATGAGGAAATTAACAATCAACATCATTTATTATAGTATTTTATTGCAAAAGAGTTAAAGGTGTCATGAACTGGCTTTTAAAAAAAATTATATACTGTTGTCTGAGGTCAAGTTATGACTTTCGTGTGGTTTTTACATTCCAAAAAAATCATAATGAATAAGTGATAGGCTATATCTGGTTTTGAGGCCCTCTGAAAAACGCTCGATTTTGGTGGGTGTGCGCACTGAAGACTTGGAAGTAAACGCCCACAGCTAGGATTATATTATATTTGCATATTTAATGAGCTTCAGCTCCCCTCAGTACATGTGGGAATTGTCTGAAGAAATGCTCAGAGGACTTGCAAAATATCTTTATCAAACACAATGATTTATCTCTCATCCACCCGCGATTGATTGGAATGTTATTTAGCCTGATCGGTGAATTTAATTGCGGGCAAACACGCACGTGGGCACCCACGCAAGAAAGGAACTTTATTTCACTATTTAGCCCGTCTGAAAAACACATAGCCCCGTGACGTTGGCCTTTACTCTGGCCCATAACGTTACAAGTCTGAGTCTGATCACGAGTGAACCAATAACACCTTCTCCACCCTGTGACAGCGTGCTAATATGTAAATGCAATGCAATAATAACATATAAAAAACATGTTTTAGCCTACTCACATAAGTGTGTGTTCAGAAGGAAGCTTGTGCAGGGACTGTGTTCTCCCATCACCAGGCCCAGCGCAATGCATTAATAATAATACATTTTATTTATAAAGCACTTTACATTTTAAAAAAAATCTCAAAGTGCTACAAAGGGAGGAAAAAAATAAAATATAGGAACATTACTCTCTTCGCCATGTTTATAGCTTGGTATAGCACGATCCTTAGCTCCACGATCGGTGGGCGGGGCTACAGAAGCAGGCGTACACATTTATCTGTAGAGGCGGAGTTTCCCCCTCCTATGATGTCATAGATCAGTATATATCTGAGATCTCTCGTTTTCTGAGCCTGGTGTCAATAAAAGCTTTTCTTTGAGTAACAAGGAAGTTTTCAGCTCTGAAACTTACAGGATATTCTTATATTTTACCATGACCTTTAATATGTCAAAGGCTCAATTCATCACCCCTTAAAACATACAAATATGCAAGTACAACTCATTTGCAGTGCATCATGGGAAGGACGCTCACTACTGAGCTTTTTTGCTTCATTTCACGCATCCATGGTAACAGAGACCTTTTTAATTAATGTATCTGACTTAAGGATTGTGATTATTTTGTCATGAATTGTGTATGAAAATACTTAAATGTTTTAAAGTCCCCATGAATTAAAAAAATTTAGTTTTTTAGCTTTCAGTGTGAATGTTAGCCTATAAGCTAGTGTTGCATTTAGAAGACATTAGCATTCAAAACTTCAGTCTCTCACTTCCACCAATATGGATCAGTGATTTTGAAGACATCTCTCCACACTTAAGCTACTCGTCACATTTTCTGTATAATTCAGACTGTGTAAATATGCTTTCCATTGGGCCGAATGAAGTCTGGTTTCACATTAGTGTCACATGAACCACCAATATCAAAGATGATAGCACAGAGCGTATCATATGCATGAGTCGGCATAGACCAGAAAACATATCGGACCCATTTGAATTCCATTCGATATGGAGGAGAAACGGTTAGACAGACTCTGCATTAGAAGAGATAATATGGTGCCATGCACAAACATAACTACACACATCCTCAGCATGATTATGTTCACTGTTTAGCTTTAGTAACAGTCCAAGTCTAGTAGACTGTGGCTGTCATAAGCTGTTAAATGTGGCTTTAACGAGCTCAACGGACGAGCTGTGATATAAACGAAACGCTACTGTCCATTTTTTTTTAAAGGGGGAGGAGCTGCTCGATATGTCCCGCCCTGTCTTCCTGTTTCAGTGGAAATTACGTCAGCACACTGAATAGTGCTGTATGTTTCAATGCAGAATACATTGAAGTTGTGTCTTCATATAGCATCCTATCACCCTCAGAGCTCATGCATCATCTGATATGTTATCAATTAAATTCTATTTCACTGAGAATTGAGAATTCTTTCCCACTTTTGCACTTTATAGAAGGACTCACATATCCAGAGAGACATTTAGCCTCAAGGAAATGCAGAATGAAATGTGTTGTGTGTGTTCAGGATGGATCTGATCGCTCAGTACGGTCAGTTATCAGAAGCCGCTGCTAGACGAGAGCTCAGAGCCATGTGGAAGGTGCAGAGGATGAAACTCGACGAGCAGAGAGCCAACTTCCTGCAGCAAGAACAACAGAACGTACAGGTCTGATATCATTCTTCAGAATTCTTATTGCAGAGTTTGGGTCATTTAGATTCCATTTTTTTATGGCATGTTTATTATCTCGTTCTGTTATTGCAGTTTTTTTGTTGTTGTTTCATTAGTATTTATAATTATTTTTGCATTTGTAATAGAGAATGTTTTGTATCTTACTCTGATATTGCTATTATGTAATCCATTTTCAATAAATTCTATAAATGAGATGTATAAAAAAATATAAAAAATTTTAGTATCTGTTTAGTAATGCGAAGTAACAATTTTATTCATTGTAATTTCATCAGTTTTTAGTAAATTAGTTTACTAAAAAAAAAAAATAATATATATGTCAACACATTTTTTTAACACCTGTCCATGGGAGGCTTTTACAATTTTTTTTTTTACATTTTACAAAAAAAAAAAAAGAATAATAATAATAACAATACTTAAATAGTCATTTAAAAAAAAAACAACAACAACGTAATAATAAAAATAAAATTAAATAATACTAACAATGTATAATGGTAATAATAATGAAAGGAGAAAAAAATCAGATTCCAAATTAATTTCATACAAAGACAACATAATCAGACAATGTAAGGCTATTCATGCCAGCACTGTTGTTTTGTTTTTAACCATTGTTTAAGTGCTCTGTAAAAAAATGTATTGCTGTTAGTTGGTTTTAGATTGGCAGGTAAAGCATTCCAGAGTTTTGGCCCCTTTGCTGAAAAAGCAGACTGACCGAAAGATGTCTTACACTTTGGGATAGTACAGTCGCCACTAACAGTGGCTCGTGTGTTTGCCCTATGTGAACTCTGACCAATTCAGAAAACAGAGATGGCACATGATTCATCAAACATTTAAATTGAGAATAAAGTTGGAATGTTTCGAGAATAAAGTCGTTATATTTTTAGTTAAGAACTGCTGACGAGCACGAAGACCGCCGGAGGATGTACACAATCCTGGTCCAAACTTTATGTGGCACGTTGACTCGTGCGATAAGATTAAAACGTACGGCCTCTGCTGGGATTCTCACGAAATGTGATGTGGTTGAAAGTGTGTTTAACCAATAATGGCCCGAAAGTCATGCAACATTTTTTATTGAGACAGTAAAGAGTAGAGATGGTTGTCCTAGAAGGATCCGTTCCGATAGTGGGACTGCAAACATTGCTATGGAGCAGATGCAGATCTTTCTTCGACGAGATGCAATAACTGCATTATTCATATAGATATGGAAATACCCCAAGATGGCTTGAAAAATACACATAAACCATATATGATCACATCGTGTGTTAATTGTGCTCATGTTTCATCAGTCAAAATGTTTCTGCTTTTTATTCAATTTAGCTGGAGGATTTTTTTCCATTTACTGGAACGTCATATCATGACTTCTACGAGAGTGCGTTATCGTTCTGCGTGAGAGCGCCTGCGGCTTTAAACTGTCCAAGTTACACTACATAAGGCTCACATGATCATCTCATTTTGGATAAGAATAATCCAAATCCGTCAGGTCATGCATATCTGAATTTAAATCTATATTTATCCACATTGACCCATAGAAATCTTTACGTGAACACATCCGATTTTAAGATATGCTCTCAGGACAGATATTAATGTATAAGATAATAATGATAAAAGGGTTTATTTAATTGTATTCACAATCACAGCAGTTTAGGCCTATATGTTTGCAATTTTGACTTTATTCTCAAAATATTTTGACTTTAATTCTTGAAAATCTAGATTTTTTTTTTTTACTTGGCGGTTTAGGGCTTCCGTAATAAAATGTATAGTACAAAAAAAAGAAAATAATGCAAATAATTTATTGAATTTTTCATTTGCAATTATACTGTAGCAAGAAATTATGCCTCTACAACCTAACACAAACATTGGTGTCATGTGAAAGTCTCCAGTTCTCAGTTAATAAACCATCCTTTCTAAGATTTAACTCTCTGGTAAGTTGTACTTGACTTAGTAATCATATGTCCAGCAAAGGGTAAATGTTAGTATCTGCCGTTAAAAGGGATAGATATGCGGAAATCTTCATCTCTGAGGTATTATGATTTCTGTTCAGGCTCTTCTGGAGAAGTTTCCTTTAGGTCTCCAGGGCCCCACTCCGGAAACAGCCTACGAACAACAGCCTGAGGTCTGTGCTGTTCTTTACATCTACACATCTATAGCATCATAAATTCTGCCTGCACTATTGTAATTGTTTTCATTTTACAGCAGAATCTTAGAGAAGAACAAACAGCAGATCCTCCTATCCCAGAATCCTCTGCTGCTCCCTGCTCCCCTGCCAATGATGAAACTCGTGCTCTCATATCAGAGGAAATCGACATTGCTGACTTCCTCCCCAAGCCTCCATGCATCCCTGACAGTGGTGCCGTGACCCAGGCCCTCCACGACATTGGTTCTGACCTGTTTCAGTTTCCTCAGAAGCCACACCCAACAACCTCCCACATCCGTGTTGGACAAAATGTTTCAGAAGTCCTAGAATCAGTCCCTGTGCCTAATCAATATGGACAAGCTTCCAAGTCCAGCTTCCAATTGGGTCAGTTCACACCAGAGGGGTCAGTAGGTCAGCCGAAGGCTAGTATTCATGGACACCCTTCACAGAGTTCAGTGCAGCTGGGAGACTCCACTGCCTTAGGGCGGAACAAGGGCCCGAGCTGCTCGGAGTCAAACACCCCTACACAAACCACTCAAGAGCGAACATGTGAGGCAGAGAGCGATAGCCAGTGTACAGAAAAACAACCAACTGGAGAAGAGACAAGAACAGAGCCCTCGGCGGCCAGCACAGGTTCAGAGCCAAAGCAAGCCACCCAGGAGCCAACAGAGAAAGCCAAATCCTGTGAGAGTGTCAGCCAGCCCTCTCACTGTTCTCAGCCAGAGGAAGAACAATCTGTGTCTCCTCTCATAAGCTTCCATGAGTCAGAGTCTGATACTCATACGAGAAATAACAGCCGTGATCCTGATCCAGCACTGATATCATCCCTGCCCTCCTCTGATGCCCATGGCCACGCCTCTGATGCCCATATAAGGGTTGTTGAACATGTTTCTGAGGTAACCACTTCTCTTCAAACCCCTAACATCCATGGCCACGCCTCTGATGCCCATATAAGGGTTGGTGAACATGTTTCTGAGGTAACCACTTCTCTTCAAACCCCTAACATCCATGGTCACGCCTCTGACACCCATATAAGGGTTGGCGAACATGTTTCTGAGGTAACCACTCCTCTTCTAACCCCTAGTATTCATGGCCACGCCTCTGATGCCCATATAAGGATTGGTGAACATGTTTCTGAGGTAACCACTCCTTTTCCGACCCCTAATATTCATGGCCATGCCTCTGATGCTCATATTAGGGTTGGCGAACACATTTCTGAGGTGAATACTCATATCCCTACTGCTAATATACATGGCCACGCCTCTGATGCCCATATAAGGGTTGGTGAACACATTTCTGAGGTGAATTCTCATATCCCTACTGCTAATATACATGGCCACGCCTCTGATGCCCATATAAGGGTTGGTGAACACATTCCTGAGGTGAATACTCATATCCCTACTGCTAATATACATGGCCACGCCTCTGATGCCCATATAAGGGTTGGTGAACACATTTCTGAGGTGAATACTCGTATCCCTACTGCTAATATACATGGACACGCCTCTGACGCCCATATAAAGGTGGGTGAGTTTGTGTCAGATGTCATCGCCTCTCGCCCACTTGTGGGCAAATTTGGTCACTCTTCTGACAGCACTCTTAAAGTGGGTTGTGTGATGCCAGACGCCGCCCCTTCATCCACCCCTCTGCCTGGCAGCGCTTTTGGACATGCGTCTGACTCCACACTAACATTAGGGTGTGTTGTATCAGGCACAGTCCCTCAGCGCTCTCCATTGCCTGGAAGTGAGTATGGACATTCCTCACAGTCTACCTTGGGTATTGGGTGTATGGTCAGTGGGGCTGAGACCATTCGACCCAGCTCTCTTTACAGCGGAGCCCGTGCGCATACATCAGACTCTTCTCTGGGCATGGGCTGCGTGGTTGGCGGGGTGGTGCCAGGGAGTTTGTATGGTGACAGACGACCAACCAAATTTGACCGAGCATCAGAAGACACAGGCACCCAGGGTGAGAACACAACTGCACAAATGTTTAGCACCCTCATCTACCATTTTCATTAGAAAATTGACATTTTACTCAAATAACATGTTTATCGTTTTATCATAGCTACAGGTTCCTAATTTTAATTAGAATTAATTATTTAGTTTTTATGTTTTTTGTTGATATCTGTTGGTCATACACAAAGTAAATTCACTGTGGTTAGTGATATCCTATTTCCACTTATGTTGTAATGCAGCGCCCCCTAGTGAGCTGTTCTCCCTGGATGAGGGACTGTCTGCCTGGGCTCTGGGACTAGGATTGTCCCCTAAAAAGAGTCCAGAGGATCGCTATCTTCTCAGCCTGGCCTCACAGTACCAAGTTGAGCAGTACCAGGACTCGTACGGCCTGTTGAGTGAGTACCGGATCAGCTGTCTTCATCCTGAACCACTAGAGCTTTCTTTCTTTATATCAGAAACCGAGAGGATTGTGTTTTCGTTCCTGCTCTAGCTGCGGCTCCAGAGTCTGAGCTGCTGCTGCAGGTCACACGGGGCCCGAACGGCCTTCCTGTCGACCCCTCCCTGTACCGGGCCACCGATGCCACTGCTGTCCAGCTCAGCGAGATGATGCCACTTCCTGTTCTCATGAAACACTCTGTTACAACACCACTGATTACACAGTATGTAGACTAGAGCTGGGTTGTTTTATTGTTTTTTATTTATTTTATGTCTTTATTTATATTGATTATATGATTTATATCTATGTATAGTATTGTTTTTGTATTTTGCTATTTTTAAGTGCCATTGATTATCTGTGTATTAATTCAAAAATATATCATAAATATTATAAATTAATATCTCACTTGTCAAATAAATTTGAATATTTAAAACTTTATTTAGTTCATATTTCTAAATGTAGCTATGTAAAAATAAATACATTTGATAAATCAGGCACTTATGCCTCTTTAAAATATATTTTCAATTGAATCAATGTTAAATCATAATCTGCATTAAATTGTGAAATCAGTGCCAATATCGAGCCCTGATGTAAACCATAAACAACACTAAAGGACCCAATTTGTACATTTGAAACTCTTTCTTTCTCTCAGCGTGTCCATGGTCAATAAGGCGGTGGTGGATTATTTTTTCGTGGAGTTGGGTGTGGAGAAGCATTTTGAGACTCTCAGGCATTTCCTGTTAATGGAGGATGGAGAGTTTGCCCTCTCTCTCAGCGATCAGCTCTTCGAGAAGGTATCAACACAGTTTTCACTTTAACTAAGCCCAGAAATCTGATGTGAAGAGCTATTTAAAGGGGTCCTATTGTGGCTATTATCTTTTAGTGTGTGATGTTGCTGTTTGAGCATGAAAAAGGTCTGTTTCTGAACTCCTGAAACGCCTCCTTTGTAGCCTTGAGTTTCGAGGAATGAACATGTCACATTATTACTCAATTAAATAATTCCAGGCCAAGTCATACTCCATTAAACAGCCATGGCTTGGTTGAGTTGTGTTAGTAGGGTGTTGAAACTCGTGATCATTTCCCAAACACACTCAAAGCGGTTGACCAATCACAACACACTGGTCAAGCTTTCCGCTTTTCAGAAGAAGTAGCTTCATAGAAACAGAGCGTTACTGACAGACTGGGAAAAGAGGAGCTGCAACAATGGAGAATATGGGAAACATAATGTGTTTTGAACATTCAAGCATGAAAACCTATTCTAGTAGACCCAAAAACAAAATTAAGACTTTGACAAAGTGCATTATAGGTCCCCTTTAAGACATTTTCACACATTTAGATTGTTAAATATAACTAGATGCCAGAATTAAACATGTGACATAAGTGTTGCATACAAATGCTTATTATTGTGCACTGTGATCTGTGTGTTTAGCTGGGCAGTGGTCAGACCCCTGGGGAGCTGCTGACCCCGCTGGTGTTGAACTCTATTCTGAACAAGGCGTTACAGTACAGCATTCATGGGGACAGCGAGCTGGCGGCTCACTTCACGTTTGCGCTGCGATTCCTCCCTGACATCTTCCACCCTCATGCTCCAGACTCGCTGAACTGTCTCGAGCTCCGATACAAGGTCAGAGACGCTCACCGTCTTCCTGTAATCCGACGTTTCTGAAGAGCTGGACATGTGATCATGATCTTTCTCTGGTTCTGTAGGTGGACTGGCCAGTGAATATCGTCATCACAGACAGCTGTCTGAATAAATACAACAGACTCTTCTCCTTCCTGCTGCAGCTCAAACACATGGTGTGGTCTCTCCGAGACGTCTGGTTTCACCTCAAGAGGACGGGTAAGATTTCGGCCTGTTCACCCACTAAATGTATGAAACTCTTCACACATGTACATGACTGTGATTCAGTCTTCGGATTTCATTTGAAAAAACTTCTGTCAGAATGGGTCAGTATTGCTTTGTTCCAAAGCCTAGTGAGCTGCCAACAAGACCACATATTGAGGTCTGGGTAGATTAGATGGTAAGGAAACAAATAGTTCTCGTAATCAACGTGTTGGATGCAGAAGTGGAGAAATGGGCAGGAATAAAGATCTGAGCGATTTTGACACAGGCCAAATTGTTATGGCAAGGCGATTGGGTCAGAGTATCTCTGAAACAGCAAGGCTTGTGTGTTTCTCCCGGTCATCAGTGTTGAGGATTTATCAAGTGTCCGAGGAGGGACATGCTGATCAATGCGCTGTTTACCTGAGGAAGGGATGGCACCAGGATTCACTGTGGGACCGAGGTGGACAGTATAAGTATAAGACAAGTATTTTTCTTTTCAAAGTAATTACATTTTTCAAGTATATGTACTTTATCAGTGTTCTTCTTTGGAAAACTTTTACTTCACAACCTTCCAAAACATAATATTGTGCTTTTTACTGCACTGTTTCATATTGAATATCATTTAATACTTAATTACATTAAAATGTAGTATTGTATGCTTTTACACAAGTAAAAGTAATTAAAATTTTACTTGAGTTCAAGAAAGAAAGTACTATATTTTTAATGTATTTAAGTATTTAAGGTAAATAAACAACAACTTTTATTTATGAAATGTAGTGCAGTAAAATGTATGACATTATAAATTATGCTTTGGGATGTATTGAATTAAAAGTTTTCCAAAGAAAAACACTGATAAAATATGTACTTGAAAAATGTACTGGAGTAGAAATACATTAGTAAGTACTGTCCACCTCTGCTCTGGGACGATGACAAGCCAGTGCAGGAGTAGTCCTACAAGCAAAGTTGCATATTGCTTCTACAATATGGTATGAATGTTGTGTGCATGTGCGAAATATTGTGTGATATACATGTGAAAAACGCAAAGGTTTCCTGACAGTTTTTTTTATTTTGCAGCGCCACCAAGTGGCCAGTTGGCATATCCCTTTTTTGTGCATCCCCAGACCGAGCCCATACACACACAGTGAGGAAAATAAGTATTTGAACACCCTGCTATTTTGCAAGTTCTCCCACTTAGAAATCATGGAGGGCTCTGAAATTGTCATCGTAGGTGCATGTCCACTGTGAGAGACATAATCTTAAAAAAGAAAATCCAGAAATCACAATATATGATTTTTTAACTGAGATTCTAGCTGCACTGGTTTGGTTCCGATCCCCCCCAAAAAAATCCCCAAAACCTGAAAATTTCACCTGGGCGACGAGCAAATCCATTTTGTTTCCAACAATATAAGACACTTGAGTGTGCGGCGAACAGTTTAGGAGTATTGAGCCATTGCAAACCTTTGATCGGTGTAGCGCCCGGTCAGGCTGATCGGATCGGGCCTTAGTTCCCTCAAAGTTTCAAGTCTCTATGACTTGCGGTTGCTCTGCCCGATCACTTTTAGGGGAGAATGCTGATCTGTGGAAATTCTTACAATTACAATAGGGTTTCAGTGTTATGTGCTTGAACCACTAATAATAATGAAAACTAATATTTCTTCCTCCTGTCGCTCAGCGCTGGTGAAAGGTGCCGGTCGCTCCGTTCAGTTCCATCAGCTGCAGCTGTACAGACACGAGATGCAGCACTTTGTGAAGGTGATCCAGGGCTACATCGCTAACCAGATCCTTCAGGTGTCCTGGAGCGAGTTCACGCACAAACTGAGCAGTGCTAACGACCTGGACGCCATTCACCGCACGCACGCCGAATACCTCAACAGAGCCATCTTCAGGTGAGGGCCCGTGTCCCACCCAAGCAGTGATTAATACAGATATCTATAGAAGTGATTTATTTTCCTGTTCTCTCAGGGGTTTGCTGACGGAGAAGGCCGCCCCCGTCATGAACATCATCCACAGCATCTTCAGCCTGATCCTGAAGTTCCGCGGGCAGCTGATCGCACAGCCGTGGGAGCTCCAGCAGGGGGAGCCGGTGCATCCCGGGTTCATCGCCATGCAGCAGTCCTACAACACCTTCAAGTATTACTCCCGCTTCCTGTTCAAAGGTGAGCTGCTGCTTCAGGTGTAAACACTGGTGTGTCACAGCTCTGTGACGGGGCCGCGCCACACCTGCCCACTTAGACACGGACAGAGAGATTGTCATCAGAACAATGCCAGAGATCGAACTGAAAACAGCTGGACCTCAATATGGCCAGTATTTGTGTATTTGCTCTGAAAGGCCTCAAAGTGGCTTTTTTAATCAGATGAATGAGAGGAACATTTGGACAGGACAGCAATTGTTTTCAAGTAGATTCAAAATACAAAGTAAAATTTATAAAAGACTTCAATACATTTTTTTTTAAAACGACATTGATTATTTTATCATTCAAAAACATTATAAATAGTATTGAAGTCTCTTATGCTTATCAAGGCTTCATTTATTTGATCAAAAACACAGAAAAAGTGTAATTTATTCCTGTGATCAAAGCCGTATTTATCATCATTACTCCAGTCTTCAGTGTCACATGATCCTTCACAAATCATTCTCATATGAGGATTTATTATCAATGTTGGAAACTGTTGTGCTGCTTAATATTTTTTTATAACCTATGATACTTTTTCAGGATTCTTTAATGAATGCAAAGTTGAAAAGAAACAAAAACATTTTAAAGCTGAAAAGAAACAAAAACATAAATAAATAATACTCGTGGTTTTGATCAAATAAATGCATGCTTGATGAGCAGAAGGGACCTCTTTTAAAAAAAATATAAAAAATAGTAATATTTCCAAACAGTATTTTTAGAACAAATCAAAACTTAAATGTATATTTTTCTTTTATTAGTAACTATTGGCAACACTTACTTTATTAGCATTTATGATTTGCAATACATGACAGGTATAAATGAGGAGCTCTTTTCCAAAACGCTATAAATCCATTTTAATAGTTTTCATGAAAAGATCATTTTTTTAATATTCGATTTATCCTGTTAAAATGGTCTATTGGCTCAGTCTGAACATGTTAAACAATGATTGTTAAATGAAACAACAATATTGTTGATTATAAATTCAAAGTCATTATTTTTTGTTTCAAAACTACAAAACCATCCTTTTTATATGTAGTTGGTTTATGTCTGTAAAAGCAACAACAAAACAACAACGCAATGTCACATTAAGCATATAACATCAGGGGTCAAACGATTGCGATTACAACCGTAATCGGGGTTGGGTGTCATATACTGCCGGTAAGAATTGCGTTCCAGATGCGATTTTGTTCCGGCCGGGCACTTTCACTTTCAAAGGGGCAGTGGATTGAGACGGGACGAGAGGATATATCGCGTTTAGGCTAAAAACAGGCTTGGCGCTTATAGCGGTTTGGAAAAAAACTGCATCTTGCAGTACATTTAAACAAGGAAATATAACGATTTGGCATTTAAGATTGTCATGCCATCGCGCTGTGTACTGAACCTATTCTCTGCTCCATCAAACTCATTTTCTTTTAATTTGGCGTTTATCGCGTTTTGGAAAAGAGCTCTTCAAATGTTTATACTTTTTGTTTTAATGTTGGCACGCAATACTAATTTATTTATCATGTTGAGCTCATCCATACTGAAGATCATCTCAGTTAATTAATCAGACATGTTAAATTGATGATTAAAACACAAATCCCACCAAAATATCTCTTTATTATTGCTGTCATATGTGTCGTTTGCGAGACAAGGAGACGCTGTAAAATGAACCAGATGGCACAGTCTTTAGAAAATTAAACTGGCTAAATAAATACTGTATTATTGCCAGCAAAGTCATGAGAAATACAGCTTGTTCTTGAGCAGACGTCCATAGATGCCAAATGTTCCAGCAGGACATGCAGACGTGTGATAAAACAGCTATATTAATCTAAAGGGTTCATATCACACTTTGGTAGCGTTTTATCGTTTCCTTAAATGCCAGTCAGGATTTCTTGTGCCAGATTAATGACATTATTATTATCTTAATTTTACATATTTTGGTTACTATTGAAGAGTGTTTTAAAGGTGCAGTGTGTAGTATTTATCACGATCTATTGACAGAAATGCAATATAATATTGATAACTGTTTTCAGTGTTGTATAAAGACCTTTCTTAATGAACCGTTGTGTTTTTATTACGTTAGAATGAGCCGTTTCTATCTACACACACCGCAGGTCTCCTTACAGTCACCATTTTGTGCCGCCATGTTTCTACGGTAGCCCTAAACGGACAAACTTCTCTGCTGTCTCCGACATCTCTGTCCTGTGTCGGCCACCGTAGCTTCTCTATGTGCTTCAAATTGGAGGGGTGTGTGGTTGCAATTTGCAACCTCGCCGCTAGATGGCGCTAAAATGTACACACTGCACCTTTTAATGTAGTTAAATGAGTATCTATGATGGAGCTGTTTTACAGAAAATCTTTTTTGTAACTAAGCATGCAAAAAAAGAATAATCACATTTTGAATTAACTGTAAATGTTTGTTTTCTACAGTGGTGACCAAACTGGTGGACAAAGGCTATCAGCCCCATCTGGAGGACTTCCTGTTGCGGATCAACCTCAATAACTACTACAAAGACTCTTGATTGTCCTGAACGGAGCTCCTGCTTCAGTGATCATGTCAGTACGTATGGTGTGTTTATCGCCAAAACTGCGAATGATGGACTCAAATCGGTTTAAACATTTCCTGTTGTGCGGTGATGCTTTAATCCACAAAATCTGAATGATGTGTAAAATGAAATGTTTTCAGATTGCTTATGACTGTTAAAGTAAGTTAGAAATGGTCAGAAAGCTTTATTAAAAAGTTTTACAATCTGAAAAGGCGATACATGGGCAGAATCTGACGGTCCAATAACTGCAGCGCATCATGTTCATGAATGATTTTATTTTTCAGCATACATCATGCTCAAGCTCATCGCAGGTTAAACGTCAGAGTGTTACTGAGGCATACGAACACTTCAGGGTCAGTTTGTGATAAATGTAAACAGTTCAACGTCACAAGCAAACCACATTCGCAACTTTATTTCGACAGTCGTGACCTTCAGTACAAGCAAACGATTACAGATAAAAGAGTGTGTAATGACCGTCCGATCACAAAAAAGCCCATCAGCGCAAAAACAACAAGGTTTGAAAAAGCTATTTAGTTTTGTTACCAGACGCACCCTGAGATAAATTTTTCCACAGAACAAATGTTAAAATATATGCTGCAGGGTTTTTTTCATCTACAGGATTTGTCTGAATTTCCTGTTATCTATAGTAAAATTTCCAATTGTACTAAATGCAAACAGACCACAGGAAGTTAGCAGTTTTTAAATTAGTGTTTTAAAACTATCAGACAACCAAAAGTATAGAGGAAAAAAAGTGCAATTTTGTTTCGCATTCTGTTGAATCCCAATCTGCATACTTCTACACAATAACATTAAATACATAATATCTGCGTGATGAGCTCTGGGAGCATTTTTGGCCTACCCAAATTGAAAAGCATCCCATACAGTGGTCTCTAAATACACAACATTGTGTCATTTTACAGGAACACTGTTTAAAGTGCTAAATATGTAAGTATATGTTCTCAGAGCTGTAATAACTCCACCCCCTAAAAAAGACTAGCTTTTAGATTCTTTTGGCTGTAAATTCATTTTTGACAGTGTATATCTCAGGGCCTGTGTGCTCTAGCACCCTGCAGGCAGTTTGGGCTGTTTCCACTAGATGGCAGCAAACACTGGGAAAAATAAATTTGTCTGTATCATGTTGTATGCTTGATTTATTCAAATGGATCTGATATAGAGTTAATTAATTTTTTCCAGTGTTTGCTGACATATGCTGGAAACAGCCCAAACTGTCTGCAGGGTGCTAGAGCACACAGGCCCTGAGATATACAGTCATTCAGAAATTAATTTAAAAAAATCAAAAAGTGCCTCTTATTGCATTTGCAGCTCAGACAACATGAACATGTAAGTGTATCTCTTTTAGCAGTGTTTTATGTAACGCCAAAGGGTTTCCTGTAAAAATGACACCCAAATTGTGTATTTCGAGAATGATCACTGTGTGTGGGAATGGGAAGATTTTCACTTCGGATGGGCCAAATACAGGCGGAAATGGTCTCAGGGTAATTTAGTGTAAATAAGTTGCTTTGTGTAAAACAAATGCCAAAGTGATGCATATCATAGGTCAAATGTCCTCCACAGACATTTAAAAAATGTTAAGTACCGCTGCGTTCAAGCAAATGTGTTCAACATACTGAGATTTGCAGTATGCAAACTGGGATTCATTCCAGATTTGCAAGACTTCGTTATAAACAGCGTCACAATGGTAGCTGTATGGAATGTTATGATGATGTGCTGAAATCAATACTTGAACGTGTCAGATGCAACAGGAACCAAGAAAGTGCAAAGAACGGTTCAAGTGTCACGGTTGCTGACGGTGTAGTGTGGGAAATATCACCTCATTATGTATTATGATTGAACTATTATTTAAAAAAAAATCAGTTTGTAGCTGAAACGACATCTGACATTACGAAACAATTTTAACTCTAAAAATATAATGAGAATCAAAATGCAATAGAATCGATAAAAGACAGACCCTTTTCTTAAAGGAACAGTACACCCAAAAATGAAACCTCTTGAGTTGTTTTCATACAGTGGAACTGAAGCTGTTTAACTCTAAAAAGTACCATTTATATAATAAAACTGGTTCTCATGCACTATATATTTAGAGTCATGCAGTACGGTTGGCATGAGGAACAAACCCAATTTGAATTATTCATTGAGGAAATCGTCATTTTTGGGTGAATTATTCCTTTAACATGTAAACTCGTGTCTGATGTATTCAAGCTAAAATGTAAAAACATGACTGACACCTTTAACCTTCATAAAACTGTTAACTGAGCGCCGTTCCCTCGACCGCCTGTTGCTTTCCTTCATTTAGTCTGACTGGAGAGAGGGAGGGAGAACAGCAGCAGGTAATGGGAGTGTGTTTGTGTGTTGTGTCCAGATCATGCCTCGGACTCCTGATCGTCCTGTCCGGACGCTTCCTCTGCGTCTCCTGTCTCGTTCTCCAGCAGGAGAAACTTCCCATCGTTTGTCAGGGGCATTGACTTCATCAGCTGGGCCAGCGCTTCAGGGTCCTGATACACACATGTGGAAAGATGAAGAAATCAAAAAACTGAACCTACTTAAATATTCAGACACCTTCAACATTGTCTCACATTATCACAGTTTAATCACTATAGAACATAATAATAAAACATGGCAAGAGCTCAGAGTTAAACGGCTTCAGAACAAAATAATCTTGATAATGTCACTTTGATAGAAAGGTGTGTAATGGATTACACTCAACCAATCAGCAGTCAGATATTCAATTTAAATTCACAATTAGATTAGACCAATTCAGCTCAACCAATGACCACGCAATGCTTCATTGTGTTTAATCTATGGTGTCAAAGGTCACATTAGCAATTAAATAAAAACAACATGCTCGGGTCAAAGTGTCTGAATCATTTGTCCCAAATGTTTTATACATTTTTGGTTTGACGGTATAGCCTACAACATGTATATAAACGTAGTAGTAAATACACTTTTATTGTAGCAACATTACTATATACCCTTTTTTTTAATATATATATACAAATATATTCTGTATATGTGTGTATATATATATATATATATATAAATAAAATGTGTTTGTCAGTGATTTATTAGTGCATGTTTAAAAAACCAATTAACTAAATGTATTGGCTACAATTTCGGGTACAATTTAAAAAATAATATAAACCAATAATCTATCTTCTATCCCAATGCAATTTTATACATATATATAACAAAATATATTGCATATATTCTTCATTATATATTCATATAAAATATTACTATTAATAAAAACATGAATATCTTTATATATTATTTTCAAATAATAAATATTAATGCATAATTCAATTCATAAATATGAATATTAATGACTTAAGTATAATACATTACTAGTATATTTATGTTGTTTTGTTTAAAAATATTTAACATTTTGAACATTCAAGTTTATATTCGTTCTAGAAATATATTCTTTAAACAGAAAATATTACTGTTAATAGAACAATATCATTCATTACATTAATAATAATATAACATCATTTTAAAATAAAAAATGTATATATAATATTATACTATACTATTAATAAATATATTAAGAATATTAATGACTTTAGTATAATATATAATTTTGCAATACTTTTATATATAACTATAGTGTATTTATATATATAAATATATATTTATATAGATATAGATAGATAAAACATACTAATAAATACTAATATATATCCTACCTTAAATATTTTATGAATATTACTAGATTTTATATAATACATGATTATAACTTTTTTTTTACAAATACTTGACATTTAATTTATATTTTCACACCATGGTCAATATCCAGTGTACTTCCTGGTAATCTTTTGTTTCACAGTGATATATTACAGAAACATTTAAAATATATATATTTTATAATAAACATTAGCTGGCCTAGTTTTCACATTTCAAAACAGGCACGTGCAGAGGGGGGGGCTTTGGGTGCTCGAGCCCCTGCCCTTTTTCAAAATTAATCAAAAGTGCCCCTCTCAGACAAATATCAATTATAATATTTGTGGTCAATAAAAAAGGACAATGTGTCCAATACTAACAAACTGCTCAAAAGTCGGAAAACTTCTGTATATTTTTTCACATCAGTCGGTCTGAGGCGTTGCGTGTGTTTTACTGGCTGGTTTTCCTCAGTGTGTTCGGAACGGCTCTCGAGCCATATATGGTTCTTTCAGAGAGTGTCTGTGGCTTTACGGGAATAAAGCATAAACCCAAACAAAGCAAAACATTTTTTTTCATCAATAATCAAAGCTAATGTATTGATTTAATTAAAAATATATATTTTATATATTTTAAAATTTTACATAAATCGTCAATGCCCGGGCCGCTTGTCATGTATACACCAACCAATCGTGATCTGGCAAAGTTCAGATTCCATTGACAATGTGAAGTGGAGCGGTAATTTCTGTTCTAATTCATAAATCGGTTGAAAATGACATGGACAGACGAACTAACGTTTGTGGAACAATTTCCTGACGAAATGGATGATCCTGACAATCGTCCTGATGTTCCTGACAACAAACAAAGCACTGCACAAAACCAGCAGCACCAAAAGTCGAATTAATGTAAGTAGTGTTAAACTCGCTTGTATTTATGTATATTGATACACGTTTACTATTTGATTAAACTATCAAAGTTAATGAAGCCCAAGTGCCGACGGCACCTACAGACCAATTATGTGAAATGGTGGCGTTAAAGGACTTTATTATAATTTTTGATAATTATGCAGCATTATGAAAGAAGTCTCTTATGCTCATCAAGCCATTTATTTGATCAAAAACTGCAAAATTGTGAAATATTATTATAATAATGGTTTTCTATTTTAATATACTTTCAAATTAAAAGTATATGTATGCCTGTGATCAAAGCTGAATGTATCATCATTACTCCAGTCTTCAGGGTCACTAATCATAGATTTGATGTCAATGTTGGAAACAGCTGTGCTGCCTAATATTTTTTATAACCTGCTGTGATACTCAAGATAAAAGATTCTTTGATTAATAAAATGTTAAAAAGAACATGAAATAATATCTCACAATATTAGGCTACTGTTTTTTCTGTATTTTTGATTAAATAAATGTAGGCTTGATGAGAATAAGAGACTTCTTGCAAAAACTAAATTTTAAATGTAGTATCTAAACACGCGCACAGCCGCACACACACACACACACACACACACACACACACACACACACACACACACACACACATATATATATATATATATATATATATATATATAATGTTTATTTATTATTATTTATTTTTTTAGATGTTGCTTTTTTACATTTGAGCCCCTGCCTCTGAAGAACTCTCTGCCCGTCCCTGCTCCAAAACAAACGGCACATCAAACACATTAAATCTATTTCTAATTATGTGTAAAACTGCTGTTTTTACTCTCTGGATGTCAGAAGCTTTACCTTCTTCGCCTCTGAGATCTCTTTCCCCAGGTTTATCGTGTAACAAATCTGAGGAGAAACCGCACAAATTCACATTTCAGAGACAGGAGTTCATCTGGAATTAAAAGGAAAGCGTTATGATTTGCAGACTGACCTTCTCTCCTTCAGTGTTACTCTCAAACACAAATACGCTGAAGGAGGGTTCATCATCGCCGCCGTTGCTCCAGTCGCTCCCCTCCAGGACGAACCCCATCAGCCGGCTGTTCTCCTGATGGGCCGCAAACTGAGACACGTCCTTCAGCTGGAACTGACACACACACACACACACACACGTTTCACTGATGGTTCAGTTCATTGACCACAGTGTTAGAAACAGATAAACACTTACACTGATTTTGGTGACTTGTGTCTGTGGGTCGATCAATCTGTCGGCAGAAGCAAAAAATCATTTTTAAGCCCCCCTGAGAGTTTTGTACAAATGTTTCATTTCAGAAGTGAGACGCACCTAATGCAGGTACTGCTGACCATCAGATGGGATTCGGTGGTTTTGAAGATGTTGTGAATTGCTCGAGCGGCGAGAACCTGTCTCATGGCTTCATAGATCACTTCCTGTGTGTGACCGGCCCGAACGGCCATCGAACCCAAGAACCGCACAGCAAACACCTGCTGCAGGAGGGAATCTGGGATATTTCAGACAGAAGGAGGAAAAAGGAACATTTGATTTAGCAATTAAGCCTATTTCATAATGTGAGCTTTTGAGTTTTTTTCTATAATTCTCATAGTAATAGTGATTTTAAATCATAAAATTAATGAATTAAACAGTAATTAATAATGAATTCTACATTATTAATAATAATTAACATTGTAAATATTCATATATCTAAAGTGGTATTTTTGTGTTAGTGTTTATTTGCTGTCGCAGTAACACTGGTTAACCGTGAGTTGAAACGGGCTCGTCTCACCATGAGTGTCTGACGCGCTGTCATCATCCTCCGTCTCACCGAAGGGGTTTGTGCGTCTGTCAGAATATAAGCCGTTAAAACAGCAGAATTACACAGGTCAAGAAACCAGCACAGACAGTAAAGCTATAAACCCACCATAAACACGCTGTAAAATAATAAATCTACATAAACATTTCACAAGAGCAGCAAACTGTTTGTTGTAGACTGTCTCTTGTGTTCAGGTGATTTTTGACCTCTGACCTTGCTCCAGCTCGGTTCTGGTCCAGGAACTCAGACGCAGGCAGAACGATGTCAAACTGGATTGGCGTTCCTGGGGCGATCAGATCTTCGGGTCCGAGTGTCACAGGGGGTTTCTGAGGCTCTCTATGGGCCACACCACCTGGTTTGGCTCTACGGATGAGAGAAAAACATCAACCTCAGATATGAAATCCTCAGACATCCTGAGTCATTATCCTCAGATATGAAATCCTCAGACATCCCGAGTCATTATCCTCAGATATGAAATGTCAGTACCGGTCAGGGTTAGGAGAACCTTCAGCTCTCTTCTCAAAGCTGGTGATGGGCGTCACAGCCTGAAGGGCCGTCTGGTGCAACCTGATCGCCACAGCCTGAAAACAAACATCACAAAACACATCAACTGATGAACGGATGATGGATGACAGATGGATGGATAGTAAGATGTGAAAATTGTATACTATGACAAAGTGAATTTATTCAATTATCACAAATTCAAAAATCACAAATTACGACAGTGTGTACTATGACATAAAAGTGGAAATTATTTAATTATCACAAATTCAAAATGGACAAAAATCCAAAATTACGACGGTGATAATTTAATAAATTCACTTTTACATCATAGTATACACTGTCGTAATTTTGGATTTTTGTCCATTTTGACTTGAAGTGATAATTTAATAAATTCACTTTTACGTCATAGTATACACTGTCGTAATTTTGGATTTTTGTCCATTTTGACTTGAAGTGATAATTTAATAAATTCACTTTTACGTCATAGTATACACTGTCGTTATTTGTGATTTTTGTCATTTTTGAATTTATGTGATAATTGAATAATTTCCACTTTTATGTCATAGTATACACTGTCGTAATTTTGGATTTTTGTCCATTTTGAATTTGTCATAATTAAAAATTCACTTTACGTCATAATATACAGTCGTAATTTGCGATTTTTGTGAATTTTGAATTTGTGATAATTTAATTATTTCACTTTTACGTCATAGTATACACTGTTGTAATTTTGGATTTTTGTCCATTTTGAATTTGTCATAATTTAAAAATTCACTTTTACGTCATAGTATATACTGTCGTTATTTGTGATTTTTGAATTTATGTGATAATTGAATAATTTCCACTTTTACGTCATAGTATACACTGTCGTAATTTGTGATTTTTGAATTTATTGGATAATTGAATAATTTCCACTTTTACGTCATAGTATACACTGTCGTAATTTGTGATTTTTGTGAATTTTGAATTTATGTGATAATTGAATAATTTCCACTTTTACGTCATAGTATACACTGTCGTAATTTGTCATTTTTGAATTTATGTGATAATTGAATAATTTCCACTTTTACGTCATAGTATACACTGTCGTAATTTGTGATTTTTGTGAATTTTGAATTTATGTGATAATTGAATAATTTCCACTTTTACATCATAGTATACAATCGTAATTTGTGAATTTTGTGAATTTTGAATTTACATTTTACATTTAGGCATTTAGCAGACGCTTTTATCCAAAGCGACTTACAACATAGGAGCACAGGAAGCGATCGGTCATGAATAGGCAAAAAACGCAAGAAGTGCCTTAAATACCTGGTTTTGGACATTACATAGAATAAGCTTAAGGAATAAAGAAGGAATAAAAAAGAAGAGTTTTTTATTTTATTTTTTATGATAGGGTTAAGTGTTCACGGAAGAGATGAGTTTTTAGCTGTCTTTTGAATGATGACAGTGATTCTGCCATACGGATGGAGGTAGGAAGATTGTTCCACCAGCCAGGAACGGTGAATGAAAAAGTTCTGGAGAGGATTTCATGCCTCTCTGTGATGGTACCATAAGCCTACGCTCCTTACCTGAGTATACACTGTCGTAATTTGTGATTTTTGTGAATTTTGAATTTATGTGATAATTAAATAATTCACTTTTATGTCATTAATAAGTAATTTGTGATATTTGTGAATTTTGAATTTATGTGATAATTAAATAATTCACTTTTATGTCATTGTCGTAATTTGTGATTTTTGTCATTTTTGAATTTGTGATAATTGAATAATTTCCACTTTTATGTCAGTGTACACTGTCGTAATTTGTGATTTTTGTCATTTTTGAATTTATGTGATAATTGAATTATTTCCACTTTTACGTCATAGTATACACTGTCGTAATTTGTGATTTTTGTGAATATTGAATTTATGTGATAATTGAATAATTTCCACTTTTATGTCATAGTATACACTGTCGTAATTTTGGATTTTTGTCCATTTTGACTTGATGTGATAATTAAATAATTCACTTTATGTCATAGTATACAGTCATAATTTGTGATTTTTGTGAATTTTGAATTTGTGATAATTTAATAATTTCCACTTTTACGTCATAGTATACACTGTCGTAATTTGTGATTTTTATCATTTTGAATTTATGTGATAATTAAATAATTCACTTTTATGTCATTGTCGTAATTTGTGATTTTTGTCATTTTGAATTTATGTGATAATTGAATAATTTCCACTTTTATGTCATAGTATACACTGTCGTAATTTGTGATTTTTGTCATTTTGAATTTATGTGATAATTGAATAATTTCCACTTTTATGTCATAGTGTACACTGTCGTAATTTGTGATTTTTGTGAATTTTGAATTTATGTGATAATTGAATAATTTCCACTTTTACGTCATAGTATACACTGTCGTAATTTGTGATTTTTGTGAATATTGAATTTATGTGATAATTGAATAATTTCCACTTTTATGTCATAGTATACACTGTCGTAATTTTGGATTTTTGTCCATTTTGACTTGATGTGATAATTAAATAATTCACTTTTACGTCATAGTATACAGTCGTTATTTGTGATTTTTGTGAATTTTGAATTTGTGATAATTGAATAATTTCCACTTTTACGTCATAGTATACACTGTCGTAATTTGTGATTTTTGTGAATATTGAATTTATGTGTTAATTGAATAATTTCCACTTTTACGTCATAGTATACACTGTCATAATTTGTGATTTTTGTCATTTTGAATTTATGTGATAATTGAATAATTTCCACTTTTATGTCATAGTATACACTGTCGTAATTTAGTTTTTTTGTCCATTTTGACTTGATGTGATAATTAAATAATTCACTTTTACATCATAGTATACACTGTCGTAATTTGTGATTTTTGTCCTTTTGACTTGATGTGATAATTGAATAAAAAATCACTTTTCGTCATAGTATACACTGTCGTAATTTGTGATTTTTGTGAATTTTGAATTTATGTGATAATTAAATAATTCACTTTTATGTCATTGTCGTAATTTGTGATTTTTGTCATTTTTGAATTTGTGATAATTGAATAATTTCCACTTTTATGTCAAAGTATACACCGTCGTAATTTGTGATTTTTGTGAATTTTGAATTTATGTGATAATTGAATAATTTCCACTTTATGTCATAGTATACAGTCGTAATTTGTGATTTTTGTCATTTTGAATTTATGTGATAATTGAATAATTTCCACTTTTATGTCATAGTACACACTGTCGTAATTTTGGATTTTTGTCCATTTTGACTTGATGTGATAATTAAATAATTCACTTTTACGTCATAGTATACAGTCGTTATTTGTGATTTTTGTGAATTTTGAATTTGTGTGATAATTGAATAATTTCCACTTTTACGTCATAGTATACACTGTCGTAATTTGTGATTTTTGTGAATATTGAATTTATGTGTTAATTGAATAATTTCCACTTTTACGTCATAGTATACACTGTTGTAATTTGTGATTTTTGTCCATTTTGAATTTATGTGATAATTGAATAAATTCCACTTTTACGTCATAGTATACACTGTTGTAATTTGTGATTTTTGTCATTTTTGAATTCATGTGATAATTGAATTATTTCCACTTTTACGTCATAGTATACACTTTCGTACTTTGTGATTTTTTACATTTTTGAATTTGGGATAATTGAATATTTCCACTTTGACATCATAGTATACACTGTCGTAATTAGGTTTTTTGTCCATTTTGACTTGATGTGATAATTGAATAAATTCACTTTTACATCATAGTATACACTGTCGTCATTTGTTATTTTTGTCAATTTTGAATTTATGTGATAATTGAATAATTTCCACTTTTACGTCATAGTATACACTGTCGTAATTTAAGATTTTTGTCATTATTGAATTTATGTGATAATTGAATAAATTCCTTTTATGTCATAGTATACACTGTTGTAATTTGTGATTTTTGTCCATTTTGAATTTGTGATAATTGAATAAATTCCACTTTTACGTCATAGTATACACTTTCGTACTTTGTGATTTTTTACATTTTTGAATTTATGTGATAATTGAATATTTCCACTTTGACGTCATAGTATACACTGTCGTAATTTGGGATTTTTGTCCATTTTGACTTGATGTGATAATTGAATAAATTCACTTTTATGTCATAGTATACACTGTCGTAATTTTGGATTTTTGTCCATTTTGAATTCATGTGATAATTGAATAATTTCCACTTTTACGTCATAGTATACACTGTCGTAATTTGTGATTTTTGTCCATTTTGAATTTGTGATAATTTAATAATTTCCACTTTTACGTCATAGTATACACTGTCGTAATTTGTGATTTTTGTCCATTTTGACTTTATGTGATAATTGAATATAATTTACTTTTACGTCATAGTATACACTGTCGAAATTTTGGATTTTTGTCCATTTTGCTTTTATGTGATTATTGAAATAATTTACTTTTATGTCATAGTATATACACTGTCGTAATTTTGGATTTGTGTCCATTTTGACTTGATGTGATAATTGAATAAAATCACTTTTACGTCATAGTATACACTGTCGTAATTTTGGATTTTTGTCCATTTTGAATTCATGTGATAATTGAATAATTTCCACTTTTACGTCATAGTATACACTGTCATAATTTGTAATTTTTGTCCATTTTGAATTTATGTGATAATTGAATAAATTCCACTTTTACGTCATAGTATACACTGTCGTAATTTGTGATTTTTGTCCATTTTGACTTGATGTGATAATTGAATAAAATTCACTTTTATGCCATAGTATACACTGTCGTAATTTTGGATTTTTGTCCATTTTGAATTCATGTGATAATTGAATAATTTACACTTTTACGTCATAGTATACACTGTCATAAATTCAAAATAGACAAAAATCACAAATTATGACAGTGTATACTATGACGTAAAGTGGAAATTATTCAATTATCACATGAATTAAATGGACAAAAATCAAAACTCTGACAGTGTATACTATGACGTAAAGTAATTTTATTCAATTATCACAAATTAAAATAGACAAAAATCACAAATTGTGATAATTGAATAATTTCCACTTTTATGTCATAGTATACACTGTCGTAATTTTGGATTTTTGTCCATTTTGACTTGATGTGATAATTAAATAATTCACTTTATGTCATAGTATACAGTCATAATTTGTGATTTTTGTGAATTTTGAATTTGTGATAATTGAATAATTTCCACTTTTACGTCATAGTATACACTGTCGTAATTTGTGATTTTATCATTTTGAATTTATGTGATAATTAAATAGTTCACTTTTATGTCATTGTCGTAATTTGTGATTTTTGTCATTTTGAATTTATGTGATAATCGAATAATTTCCACTTTTATGTCAAAGTATACACCGTCGTAATTTGTGATTTTTGTGAATTTTGAATTTATGTGATAATTGAATAATTTCCACTTTTATGTCAAAGTATACACCGTCGTAATTTGTGATTTTTGTCATTTTTGAATTTATGTGATAATTGAATAATTTCCACTTTTATGTCATAGTACACACTGTCGTAATTTTGGATTTTTGTCCATTTTGACTTGATGTGATAATTAAATAATTCACTTTTACGTCATAGTATACAGTCGTTATTTGTGATTTTTGTGAATTTTGAATTTGTGATAATTGAATAATTTCCACTTTTACGTCATAGTATACACTGTCGTAATTTGTGATTTTTGTGAATATTGAATTTATGTGTTAATTGAATAATTCCACTTTTACGTCATAGTATACACTGTCATAATTTTGGATTTTGTCCTTTTGACTTGATGTGATAATTGAATAAAATCACTTTTACGTCATAGTATACACTGTCATAATTTGTGATTTTTGTCCATTTTGACTTGATGTGATAATTGAATAAAATTCACTTTTATGCCATAGTATACACTGTCGTAATTTTGGATTTTGTCCATTTTGAATTCATGTGATCATTGAATAATTTCCACTTTTACGTCATAGTATACACTGTCATAATTTGTGATTTTTGTCCATTTTGAATTTGTGATAATTGAATAATTTCCACTTTTATGTCATAGTATACACTGTCGTAATTTGTGATTTTTGTCCATTTTGACTTGATGTGATAATTGAATAAATTCACTTTTACGTCATAGTATACACTGTCGTAATTTTGGATTTTGTCCATTTTGCTTTTATGTGATTATTGAAATAATTTACTTTTATGTCATAGTATATACACTGTCGTAATTTTGGATTGTGTCCATTTTGACTTGATGTGATAATTGAATAAATTCACTTTTACGTCATAGTATACACTGTCGTAATTTGTGATTTTTGTCCATTTTGAATTTATGTGATAATTGAATAATTTCCACTTTTACGTCATAGTATACACTGTCATAATTTGTAATTTTTGTCCATTTTGAATTTATGTGATAATTGAATAATTTACTTTTACGTCATAGTATACACTGTAATTTGTGATTTTTGTCCATTTTGAATTCATGTGATAATTGAATAATTTACACTTTTACGTCATAGTATACACTGTCATAAATTCAAAATAGACAAAAATCACAAATTATGACAGTGTATACTATAACGTAAAAATGAAATTATTCAATTATCACATGAATTAAATGGACAAAAATCAAAACTCTGACAGTGTATACTATGGCATAAAAGTGAATTTTATTCAATTATCACAAATTCAAAATAGACAAAAATCACAAATTGTGATAATTGAATAATTTCCACTTTTATGTCATAGTATACACTGTCGTAATTTTGGATTTTTGTCCATTTTGACTTGATGTGATAATTAAATAATTCACTTTATGTCATAGTATACAGTCATAATTTGTGATTTTTGTGAATTTTGAATTTGTGATAATTGAATAATTTCCACTTTTACGTCATAGTATACACTGTCGTAATTTGTGATTTTTATCATTTTGAATTTATGTGATAATTAAATAGTTCACTTTTATGTCATTGTCGTAATTTGTGATTTTTGTCATTTTGAATTTGTGATAATTGAATAATTTCCACTTTTATGTCAAAGTATACACACGTGTAATTTGTGATTTTTGTGAATTTTGAATTTATGTGATAATTGAATAATTTCCACTTTTATGTCAAAGTATACACCGTCGTAATTTGTGATTTTTGTCATTTTTGAATTTATGTGATAATTGAATAATTTCCACTTTTATGTCATAGTACACACTGTCGTAATTTTGGATTTTTGTCCATTTTGACTTGATGTGATAATTAAATAATTCACTTTATGTCATAGTATACAGTCGTAATTTGTGATTTTTGTGAATTTTGAATTTGTGATAATTGAATAATTTCCACTTTTACGTCATAGTATACACTGTCGTAATTTGTGATTTTTGTGAATATTGAATTTATGTGTTAATTGAATAATTCCACTTTTACGTCATAGTATACACTGTCATAATTTTGGATTTTTGTCCTTTTTGACTTGATGTGATAATTGAATAAAAAAATCACTTTTACGTCATAGTATACACTGTCATAATTTGTGATTTTTGTCCATTTTGAATTTGTGATAATTGAATAATTTCCACTTTTACGTCATAGTATACACTGTCATAATTTGTGATTTTTGTCAATTTTGAATTTGTGATAATTGAATAATTTCCACTTTTATGTCATAGTATACACTGTCGTAATTTTGGATTTTTGTCCATTTTGACTTGATGTGATAATTAAATAATTCACTTTATGTCATAGTATACAGTCATAATTTGTGATTTTTGTGAATTTTGAATTTATGTGATAATTAAATAATTCACTTTTATGTCATTGTCGTAATTTGTGATTTTTGTCATTTTGAATTTATGTGATAATTGAATAATTTCCACTTTTATGTCATAGTATACACTGTCGTAATTTGTGATTTTTGTGAATTTTGAATTTATGTGATAATTGAATAATTTCCACTTTTATGTCATAGTATACACTGTCGTAATTTTGGATTTTTGTCATTTTTGAATTTATGTGATAATTAAATAATTCACTTTTACGTCATAGTATACAGTCGTAATTTGTGATTTTTGTGAATTTTGAATTTGTGATAATTGAATAATTTCCACTTTTACGTCATAGTATACACTGTCGTAATTTGTGATTTTTGTGAATATTGAATTTATGTGTTAATTGAATAATTCCACTTTTACGTCATAGTATACACTGTCATAATTTTGGATTTTTGTCCTTTTTGACTTGATGTGATAATTGAATAAAAATCACTTTTCGTCATAGTATACACTGTCACGATTTGTGATTTTTGTCCATTTTGAATTTGTGTGATAATTGAATAATTTCCACTTTTATGTCATAGTATACACTGTCGTAATTTTGGATTTTTGTCCATTTTGAATTCATGTGATAATTGAATAATTTCCACTTTTACGTCATAGTATACACTGTCATAATTTGTGATTTTTGTCCATTTTGAATTTGTGATAATTGAATAATTTCCACTTTTATGTCATAGTATACACTGTCGTAATTTTGGATTTTGTCCATTTTGACTTGATGTGATAATTAAATAATTCACTTTATGTCATAGTATACAGTCATAATTTGTGATTTTTGTGAATTTTGAATTTGTGATAATTGAATAATTTCCACTTTTACGTCATAGTATACACTGTCGTAATTTGTGATTTTTATCATTTTGAATTTATGTGATAATTAAATAGTTCACTTTTATGTCATTGTCGTAATTTGTGATTTTTGTCATTTTGAATTTATGTGATAATCGAATAATTTCCACTTTTATGTCAAAGTATACACACGTCGTAATTTGTGATTTTTGTGAATTTTGAATTTATGTGATAATTGAATAATTTCCACTTTTACGTCATAGTATACACTGTCGTAATTTGTGATTTTTGTCATTTTGAATTTATGTGATAATTGAATAATTTCCACTTTTATGTCATAGTACACACTGTCGTAATTTTGGATTTTTGTCCATTTTGACTTGATGTGATAATTAAATAATTCACTTTTACGTCATAGTATACAGTCGTTATTTGTGATTTTTGTGAATTTTGAATTTGTGATAATTGAATAATTTCCACTTTTACGTCATAGTATACACTGTCGTAATTTGTGATTTTTGTGAATATTGAATTTATGTGTTAATTGAATAATTCCACTTTTACGTCATAGTATACACTGTCATAATTTTGGATTTTTGTCCTTTTTGACTTGATGTGATAATTGAATAAAATCACTTTTACGTCATAGTATACACTGTCATAATTTGTGATTTTTGTCCATTTTGAATTTATGTGATAATTGAATAATTTCCACTTTTACGTCATAGTATACACTGTCGTAATTTGTGATTTTTGTCCATTTTGAATTTATGTGATAATTGAATAAATTCCACTTTCATGTCATAGTATATACACTGTCATAATTTATGATTTTTGTCCATTTTGAATTTGTGATAATTGAATAAATTCCACTTTTACGTCATAGTATACACTGTCGTAATTTGTGATTTTTGTCATTTTTGAATTTATCTGATAATTTAATAATTTCCACTTTTACGTCATAGTATACACTGTCGTTATTTGTGATTTTTGTCCATTTTGAATTTATGTGATAATTGAATAAATTCCACTTTCATGTCATAGTATATACACTGTCATAATTTATGATTTTTGTCCATTTTGAATTTGTGATAATTGAATAAATTCCACTTTTACGTCATAGTATACACTGTCGTAATTTGTGATTTTTGTCATTTTTGAATTTATCTGATAATTTAATAATTTCCACTTTTACGTGATAGTATACACTGTTGTAATTTGTGGTTTTTGTCCATTTTGAATTTATGTGATAATTGAATAATTTCCACTTTTACGTCATAGTATACACTGTCGTAATTTGTGATTTTTGTCCATTTTGAATTTTTTCCATTTTGATAATTGAATGAATTCCACTTTTACGTCATTGTATACACTGTCGAAATTTTGGATTTTTGTCCTTTTTCCTTTTATGTGATTATTGAAATAATTTACTTTTACGTCATAGTATACACTGTCATGATTTGTGATTTTTGTTCATTTTGAATTTGTGTGATAATTGAATAATTTCCACTTTTACGTCATAGTATACACTGTCGCAATTTTGGATTTTTGTCCTTTTTGAATTCATGTGATAATTGAATAATTTCCACTTTTACGTCATAGTACACACAATCGTAATTTTAGATTTTTGCCATTTTGACTTGATGTGATAATTGAATACTTTCCACTTTTACGTCATAGTATACACTGTCGCAATTTTGGATTTTTGTGATTTTTGAATTTATGTGATAATTGAATAATTTCCACTTCTACGTCATAGTACACACTGTCATAATTTGTGATTTTTGTCCATTTTAAATTTTGTCCATTTTTATAATTGAATAATTCCACTTTTACGTCATAGTATACACTGTCATAATTTTGGATTTTTGTCCATTTTGAATTTATGTGATAATTGAATAAATTTTACTTTTATGTTATAGTATACACTGTCGTAATTTTGGATTTTTGTCCTTTTTGACTTGATGTGATAATTGAATAAAATCACTTTTACGTCACAGTATACACTGTCGAAATTTTGGATTTTTGTCCATTTTGCTTTTATGTGATTATTGAAATAATTTACTTTTATGTCATAGTATATACACTGTCGTAATTTTGGATTTGTGTCCATTTTGACTTGATGTGATAATTGAATAAAATCACTTTTACGTCATAGTATACACTGTCATAATTTGTAATTTTTGTCCATTTTGAATTTGTGATAATTGAATAAATTCCACTTTGACATCATAGTATACACTGTCGTAATTTGGGATTTTTGTCCATTTTGACTTGATGTGATAATTGAATAAAATTCACTTTTATGCCATAGTATACACTGTCGTAATTTTGGATTTTTGTCCATTTTGAATTCATGTGATAATTGAATAATTTCCACTTTTACGTCATAGTATACACTTTCGTAATTTGTGATTTTTTACATTTTTGAATTTGTGATAATTGAATATTTCCACTTTGACGTCATAGTATACACTGTCGTAATTTGTGATTTTTGTCGATTTTGATAATTGAATAATTTTCACTTTTACGGACACCAAAAGATTTCCACAAAATCACACCAAGATTCCTGACTTTTTCCTGATTTTTTGTTATTAGACTCACGATATGCGTTCACCTTGAGAATTTCATTGTTGTTTCCAAATGCCATAAGTTCAGTTTTGTCTTTGTTTAACTTAAGATAGTTTTGGCACATCCAACTGTTAACTTCATCAATGCATTTGCACAGGGAGTCAATGGGGCTATAGTCATTAGGTGATAGTGCTAAGTAGATCTGGGTGTCGTCAGTATAGCTGTGGTAAGCCATTTTGTTCTTTTTCATAATTTGGCTCAGTGGCAGCATATACAGGTTGAATAGGAGTGGTGCAAGAATTGACCCTTGTGGGACTCCGCATGTCATGGATGTCCACTCAAGACTTATGGTCACCTATACACTGTAAAAAAATATTTTAAAAGTAAAATACCTGGTTGCCTTAAAATTTTGAGTTAATTGAAATTCAAATTTTGAGTTAATACAATGAACATTTTTCAGAATCGACATCCCTTTATCCAAATATTATTAAAATATTTTGTAAACATATTGTGTAATTGTGTGTTTTATTTGTTATAATGCAGTAAAACATGGTAAATTGTGCTATTTTCATGATTTATCAAATTTTTTATTTATTTATGTGGTTCAGATACAATAATATTTTGAGTTTATATTTATGAACCAATTTCCTTCATTGTATTAACTCAAATTTTTAATTTAAATGAACTCAAAATTTTAGGGCAACCAGGTTACTTGCTTTTTTAAGTTAAACCAACATTTTTTTTTGTGTACTCAGTGTTGGGGAGTAACGGAATACATGTACCGCGTTACGTATTCAGAATACAAATTATGAGTAACTGTATTCCGTTACAGTTACAATTTAAACAGTTGGTATTTAGAATACAGTTACTTTGTTGAAATCAATGGGTTACAATGACGGTACTTTTCTGTTTCACGAGTTTATTTACTTTCTAAATAAATTAAGGCAACTCGATGCTTTTCCCAGAAGCCCCAATACACTGTCTGATATAGGCTTTATATATACATATACACTGGAGAGAATTCTAAACCATAGCCTAATGAGCGTTTAAAGGACACCTATTATGCAAAATTCACTTTTATAAGGTGTTTGAACATAAATGTGTGTCGGCAGTGTGTGTACACAACAACTCTATAATGGTAAAAATTTACCCACTAATTTTTTTTTATCCCCATAAATCATAAGCAGTGTCTCAGCACAAGCTGTCTCCAGATTCCTGCAGTGTGATGTCACACTGCAGAGGCCCCGCCCACATGTGTTGATGGACACTGACATACTAGCACAGACCCTGCCCTCAGAGAGCTGAGCTGTTCACAGTCCGCCATGTTTATCTCCTCCAGAGCATTAACAGCAGCATTAAAGAAAGAGATGTGTTCTTATTAAAGCTACTAAAGTTCAGTCAGTCAAGAGCAGTGAGTGAATTTCTGTTTATCTTCTGTTGTTTGAATGAGAACTAGTCTAGTTTAATAGACTCACGGATGTGCTGACATCAGCTCTGTGCGCATACAACAGGAGCATGTGTGTGTGCTTAAGTTGAGAGCGATAAGGTTTTAAAACGCATGCAGATGATAATATTTCCTGATAATGAAGAACTGCAATGTCACATGAAAGTGTCTACGATAGAGATGATCATTAAAACACACAGATATCATGTTTCAGTTTTCATTGGCGTGTTCACTGCTGTGAATGAGCTGAGATGTGTAGGCTCCGCCCTCTCGGGTGGGGAACAGCAGCTCATTTGCATTAAAGGAGTCACGCACAGAACAGCTAATTTTTCTCCAACCCCAAAATTGCCATTTTCAAAATGGTTTATTAAATGATCTGTTAGGAATTTTGATCTGAAACTTCACAGGCACACTCTAGGGACACATGAGACTTATATTACATCTTGTAAAAAGGGGCATAATAGGTGCCCTTTAATTATTATATTAGCCTAGTCCGCACTCAAGCGCACACATAAACTTGCCACAAAGCTTTGTACTACAGTAATGATTATGACAGTGTCAAAAATAGAATTCTTTATTAAAAAACTAGTGTTTTCTGTGTCAGCTGCAAAGATGAAGTTGAAGATGCTGACTCGTCCTCTCCGCAGTGAACAGCCAAGAGAGAAATGCACATTTTCTTACACAATCAGAGAGTGGACTATTTCTTTTCGTTTTTAATTATTTCGATTAAAATAAATTTCAAGCTTTCTATTGACACATTTCTCAAGTCTGTGGGGCAAGTATAGCCTATACACTGAGTTTCAATTCATTTATGAGACACGCTCCAGTTCACGTGCAATGCGAGTGATCACTCATGCACCATCATTCATTGTCTGTATTTACTTCTTATTTATTAATTACAGGAAATCGGTTGATGTAACATTGATTAAAATTAAGATACATTTAATATCAAACTAACTTAACTTTAAAGAAAGGCTTTCTACAAAACAAAATGTTTAAAATAATTTGAACAAAATAACTTCGAACATTTCGATGTGTCCAATCTTTCTCATGCTGTTCACTTTTCATATTCAACATAGTTTAAATTAAAAAAAAAAACCACAATATTTAAACATAAATATGTAACTAAATACCTTTTTTTAATGGCTACAACAAGAATTGTAATCTGCAGTAGCCAACAGAGAAATTTGTCGGATTGGGATTTGAAAGGGTGAATGTGAGCAGTTCATGAGTGGATTTTGCTGTCAATGCAGAAATTAGCCATACCTTTTATTTTTGCAATCCATTTTGGGCATGTATTCTGTAACTAAATACATTTTGAAAGTATCCTTCCCAACACTGCCTATGCTCACATAATAACCTCTCCTTCTAAGTATAACCTGAACCATTTGAGGACCCTCTCAGAAAGCCGGACCCTCTCAAAAAAGCCGGACCCTCTCAGAAAGCTATTGTCCTGTGGCAAGCAGCGAGGCGAGGGACCATGAGAGCTGGCCGGTGGCAAATCATGAGGCCAGCTGTTCGCCACACCGGTCTTGCCTCATGGAGAAGTGACGGGAGCATAACAGGAGGAGCGACGACGGTACAAGACAAGAGAGGACCCGGCCTGGACTTTATGTTGTGTTTTATTTACGTTTTATTATGTGTGTGCGGGCAGTCATCCATGAGCGGCTGCCCGCGGTTCACTTTCATTATGTTTATTCGTTTTATTAAAGTCTTTAAATGTTTGCCGGTTCCCACCTCCTTCCTTCCCATAACTAAAAACTTCATTACATGTCCATTTTGACGATAATTGAATAAATTCACTTTTATGTCATAGTATACACTGTTGTTATTTGTGATTTTTGTCCATTTTGAATTTGTGATAATTGAATAATTTCCACTTTTATGTCATAGATGAATAAATAGATTTATGGATGGGTTGATTGATGGATGGATGATGGATGGATAGTAAGATGGATAGTAAGATGGATGACTGATGGATGGATGTATGGATGGATGTATGGATGAATGAATGATAGTAAGATGGATGATGGATGGATGATGGATGGATAGTAAGATGGATGACTGATGGATGCATGTATGGATGGATGGATAGTAAGATGGATGATAGATGGCTGATGGATGGATAGTAAGATGGATGATAGATGGCTGATGGATGGATGGATGGATAGTAAGATAGATGAATGATGGATGGATAGTAAAATGGATGATGGATGGATGGATAGTAAGATGGATGATGGATGATGGATGGATGGATGGATGGATGGATGATGGTAAAATCGATGGATAGTAAGATGGATGGATGGATAGTAAGATGGATGATGGATGGATGGATGGATGGATGGATGGATGGATGGATGGATAGTAAGATGGATGATGGATGGATGGATGGATGGATGGATAGTAAGATGGATGATGGATGGATGGATGGGTGGATGGGTGGATGGATGGATGGATAGTAAGATGAATGGATACCTCAGGATTGTCGGTTAGATAAATCTGCCTGGAAATGTTGTTAAATCTGCCTGGAAATGTTGATATGCAAATGGATATAAATACATCACTTGTTGTATAAATCAATCTATAATTAAACATCTTTATGGAAGTGTATAATTACCTCCTCATATTCCTTCTTACTCTCGGCCTGAAGAATAAGAGAGCTGAAAACAGAGAAACAGCGACGGTCAGGACAGAGAGGGTGGAGTCTCGTGTGAACATCACAGGAACCACAGGAATAATGAGCAGAGATCAGCTCCTTACTCTCTCTCTCTCTCACACACACACACACACACACACACACATCAGGACGTCATTAATCCAGGTTTAATCATTCAGCAAGAAATTGATTCTGAAGTTGTGAGTGATGGAGCAGAGGAACGAGGTGAGAGGAAGTCTGCGACTCACTGGGGGAATGAATAGACGTTTCCTTCAGCACTATGACCCATATCTTTGGTGTAAACCCATCAATGACTGGAGTTAAAAACCATAAGTGTTTTGTGTTTTATGTCTGAGCCAGACGAAACCCGCAGTTCAGCGTCTGAGTGAATCATCAGAGCATTTACACAGTTTGACAGTTTTGTATTTGGCAGATGCTTATTCAACATTTATTGTCTTAATTTAAGAAATCTAGATCTTTTAATTAGACTTTTTTGAAAATTATTTTTGAGAAACAATGCCTTTTAGCTAAAAAAATAATATCATTCTCAAAATACAGCGAGTTAATACTCACTATTTTATTTAAAATTATCTATCTATCCATTCATCCATCCATCTATCATCTATCTGTCATCCATTTAGCAATCCATCCATCCATATCGTCCATCTATCTATCTATCTATCTATCTATCTATCTATCTATCTATCCATCTATCTATCCATCCATCTATCCATCCATCCATCCATCCATCATCTATTGATCAATCCATCATCTATCCATCCATCCATCCATCCATTCATCCATCCATCTATCCATTAATCATCTATCTATCTATCATCCATCAATCCATCTAGCTATCCATTCATCCATCTATCCATCCATCCATCCATCCATCCATCCATCCATCCATCCATCCATCCATCCATCCATCTATCTATCAATCAATCCATCCATCCATCTTTCCATCAATCAATCCATCCATCTATCTTTCTATCCATCAATCCATCCATTTATCTATCTATCTATCTATCTATCCATCCATCCATCCATCCATCCATCCATCAATCAATCCATCCATCCATATATCTTTCTATCCATCAATCCATCCATTTATCTATCTATCCATCCATCCATCCATCTATCTATCCATCCATCTATCTATCCATCCATCTATCTATCCATCAATCCATCTATCCATCCATCCATCCATCCATCCATCCATCCATCCATCCATCCATCCACATCCATCCATCCATCCATCCATCCATCTATCCATCCATCCATCTATCTATCTATCCATCCATCCATCTATCCATCCATCCATCTATCTATCCATCCATCAATCCATCCATCCATCTATCTATCCATCCATCCATCTATCTATCCATCCATCCATCTATCTATCCATCCATCTATCCATCCATCCATCTATCTATCTATCCATCCATCTATCTATCCATCGGTCCATCCATCCATCCATCAATCTATCTATCTATCCGTCCATCTATCCATCCATCCATCTATCTATCCATCCATCCATCCATCCATCTATTGATCAATCCATCCATCTATACACACACACATTTATTTTAGTATTTTATGATAAGTATATCATTTTTACATTCATTTAAATGGGAAATATATAGAAATATATTTAAAGATATACACATTTTACTTATGTTTATTTTAATTGTATTAAATTAACTATTTATTATTAAAAAATTAAATTACATACATTAAATTATATCATTATGAATGCTGACAAAATCGCAATTAATCACATCTAACATAAGTTAGAGTTACACATAAGGTACACATTGTCTGATTTTTAAAGAATTTATTTGCAAATTATGGTGGAAAATAAGTATTTGGTCAATAGCAAAAGTTAATCTCAATGTTTTGATATATACCCTTTGTTGGCAATGACAGAGGTCAAACGTTTTCTGTAAGTCTCCTCAAGGTTTTTTCACACTGTTGCTGGTAGTTTGGCCCATTCCTCCATGCAGATCTCCTCTAAAGCAGGGATGTTTTGGGGCTGTCGCTGGGCAACACTGATTCTCAACCCCTCCAAAGATTTTCTATAGGGTTGAGATCTGGAGACAGGGCACTCCAGGACCGTGAAATGCTTCTTACGAACCCACTCCATCGTTGCCCGGGTGGTGTGTTTGGGATCATTGTCATGATGAAAGACCCAGCCACGTTTCATCTTCAATGCCCTTGCTGATGGAAGGAGGTTTTTACTCAAAATCTCACGATACATGGCCCTATTTTTTCTTTCCTTTACATGGATCAGTCGTCCTGGTCCCTTTGCAGAAAGACAGCCCCAAAGCATGATGTTTCCACCCCCATGCTTCACAGTAGGCTTGGTGTTCTTTGGATGCAACTCAGCATTCTTTCTCCTCCAAACACGACAAGTTGAGTTTTTACCAAAAAGTTCTATTTTGGTTTCATCTGGCATTCTCCCAATCCTCTTCTGGATCATCCAAATGCTCTCTAGCAAACTTCAGATGGACCGTTCTTGAGCTCTTTTTGACCCCACGGGATGATTTTCTAATAATTGCTCCCACAGTTGATTTCTTCACACCAAGCTGCTTACTTATTGCAGATTCAGTCTTCCCAGCCTGGTGCAGGTCTACAATTTTGTTTCTGGTGTCTTTTGACAGCTCTTTGGTCTTGGCCATAGTGGAATTATATATAATTATAGTTTCATTATTTTATCAAAATGATAAAACTAGACTGTAGACTACAAATACACACATTTAACAGACTCAAACACACACACACACACACAGTTTCCATACGTTTTGCCATTGGGTGAAGTGATCTGGAAGCAGTAGCGGCGGTCTTCACACTCCACGGCCATGACAGAACTGTTGTCCAGATCCAGAACCATCCCACCTGCCACTGCGCCCCGCGGCTGACACATCAGATTCCCGCCCTGCGTGAAGAAAAACAGCCGGTCCCACGCCGTAGTCACCAGCCCCGTCTTACTGCAGAACACAGAGAGCTCAGTGTGTTAAACTAGAAAAGTCGCCTGCTCATTTAATCAAATCTGTCCGAGATAAAGTGATCCGTACTTCCTGATGTTGAGGTAACCTGCTTTCTGGATGAGGGCGCGATTAACGGGCACTTGATCGTGATCCGGCATGTAGGCGGTGTCATCCACGGACAGGAGCTCTCTCTGAGACGAGCGCATGACCTCTGCTTCCACCTCTAGCTGAGACTCAATACTGAAGCACAGACAGACACCGTGAGTGAACCACACACACCTTACGTGTGTGCTCTGAGATAAAAACATCTCCTTTACCTCCGATTCATGCTGGATACTGAGCTTAGAAAACTGTCCATCTTCTTCGACACCAGCTCCATCCCCTTCTTAAAGAAATTTATCTGTGGAAAACCAAAGAGGACAGAAGATTCTTCAGCTACACTGACTATAATCACACCAATAACACTCACATCAAAGGAAAAGGTCACGAAAGGTCATGCATTAGTCAGGTAAGGGCTGTTAGATATGTTGCAAAGGATACGCACAACCTTGAGTGGCTTATTGCTTTACTGTCAATGTATAAAAAAATAACTGAAATATTTATATAAATATGAATATTCATATAAAAGATATCAAGCAAATAAAAGAGTTTTAAATCACTGTTCTTCAGTAGTATAAATGATATAAGAATTGTATTATTAAAAATTTAATATTTTTATTTGTCTACTTAGAATTTCATGAAACAACTACAACAATAACTGAAATATTTATATAAATATTAATATAAGATACCAAGCAGATGAAATAGCATGTTTGAAATTATTATTTTAATAAAACAACGTAACATTAATTTGTAAGTCGCTTGGGATAAAAGCATCTGCAAAATGAATGTAAATGTAAGTAATATGACTAATGTAATAATTTCATTAATATAATAAAATCATTCAAACTATTTAATTATTATTTATAATATTTTAGTGAATGTGATTAATATAATATTTTATATTAAAAATACATTATATTTTATTATAATATTTTAGTAAATGTGATTAATATAATATTTTATAATAAAAATACACTCAGTTTATTATATTATATCATATTATTATTAATAATAATATTTAAAAATACAAAACAAAATAATTTTATTTTTGAAATTATTATTTTAATATCTTAATTTATTTTCACATTTTTCTACTTGAAATTAAATATGATTTTCTGGGGAAAAAACATAATTAATATTAAAATAAATATTGATATTAATCTAAAAACACTATCACTATTTTTGTAAAAAATAATTGTTTTAAATAATATATTTGTATTAAAAATACAAAACACTCATTTGTATTAATATTTATTATAGTATTATTATTAAATAAAACAAATTCTTTCCTATGTATCATGATATATATTGTTAGTGACCAACATTTTCAAGAATATTGACTGTTTCTTCATACAGTTCACCACTGGACTGCATGCATTAACTGATGCTAATAATATTTGCTATTTGCGAGAGTTTTCAAACATAGCTGATCCAGGAGAGTAAACCAGTGCTTGATGGCGAGCTGACGGCAGGTTTCAGACCTGAGCGTTTGTGAATCCCAGCATGGGCTCCAGCATGGCCACTCTCTTCCTGTACTGCAGCGCATTCAGAGCACAATAATACTGCATGGCGGCCTGATGCTGCTTCCTGCGGGAATATGCCACCTCTCTCACCACCTCGGCTTTCATCTGTCAACGCACACATCAGCTGCTCAATGCTGGGGTTTCACATAACAGAGCCGCATTCACATCATATTTATATTTACCTTTTCATTTTCTCTCTTTTTGGGTAGACGACTATATTTCACCATGGCAGCTTCATGCTCTGAAGAGATGAACAGAGAGAGAAAGGGATATATATGTGATTTTGACTCAGCATATCAATATTTGTCTATCATCCACTAGTAATAAAAGAGATATTATTAACTTCATACCATCACTGGCAATGTCGAATATCTCCTTCAGTGTGCTGATCTCTAAAAACAAATGCATCACAGCTCTTTATAATTCACATACGGCTGAGGTCAGACAGTCTGACTCTTCAAGGATCATACCATCCAAAACAGGAAAAACATTGATTCAAAATACATAAAAGAGTCTTAAAGGTACAGTAAACATCAGAGAGATGTTAAAAACGCTCTTGAATTTATTAAAGAAACATTGATTGAGATCAATGAATAAATAAACAAATTAAATACATTTTATAAATTTAAAAAAAGTAAAGAAATATTTGTTATTTGTCTGCCTGTAATGTGATTATAAAAGACACCGATGTAAAAGAAATAACAGAATTAATATTAAAATCAATATTAACATAAACAACCGTTTTTTTTATTTGATTTTAAAGTGTAATATAAATCATATGTAACCATGGACCACAAAACCAGTCATAAGGGTAATTTTTTTTAAATTATATATAGATCATAAGCATCATAAGCCTTTCAATGATGTATGGTTTGTAAGGAAAGGATAATATACAACTTATATATATGGAATCTGAGGGTGCAAGAAAATCTAAATATTGTGAAAATCGCCTTTAAAGTTGTCCAAATAAAGTCATTAGCAATGCATATTACTAATAATAATACATTTTGATATATTTACGGTAGGAAATTTACAAAATAACTTCATGGAACATGATCTTTACTTAATATCCTAATGATTTTTGGCATTAAAAAAAATTGACCTATACAATGTAGTGTTGGCTATTGCCACAAATGGTGATTTTGTGCTCCCACGTCACAAATAATAATTTTATTATTAAAAAATAAAAATAAAAAATCAGATTTGTCCACTTGGAATTTAATAAACAAAAAAAATAAAGAAATATTTGTCTATTTGTGTCTATGAGATTAAGACACCGATGTTCAAGAACAGGGTTTCTGCAGGTACATGTGTTCAAGAAATTAAGATATAAATTGAAGGGAACATTACGCATCAATATCTTCTCTAGATGTAAATGTCTAAGCACACAATGAGTTGTATTAGTGACGCTGCAAAGTTTGAGAATACAATTTACAACAGATCTCCATAACTTTTGAATTAATTTGACAAAAAAATAAAAACATTTGAGATGATAAATCTTGGGAATTTTGTGATTTTATGGATAAAACAAGAACGAATATTTGCCACTGGGTTCATAAAAATCAACTTAATTCAAATGCAAGTAATTCTCACACCCAATGACAGATATTTGTTTTTGTTTAAAGCACAAACTCACTTAATTTTGTTAAATTTCTCAGAAAACTTAATTTCTTCATTGTGCATGTCAAGTAAATGCATCTTGATTTAAGGATGCTTTGAATTTGGGCCCTATGAAATCTGGCATACATTTTAATGTTTTTTATTCATCTATATAACAAAAATGAAGATATTTTTAATGAAATCGTAAAGATTTCTGTCTAAGGCCGGCTACACACTGCTGCGTGGCGTGTCTGTTTTTAATGGCGCGTCTCTGCAGCTCACGTGCATGCTAGAAATAGAACCGACGCCAATTTTTCACACGAAATGCAAGCGTGTTAGAAGAGTTTCCAGGCAAAATAGAATAGGAAAAGATGTTTACAGGTCCTTCTCAAAAAATTAGCATATCGTGATAAAAGTTCATTATTTTCCATAATGTAATGATTAAATTAAACTTTAATATATTTTAGATTCATTGCACACCAACTGAAATATTTCAGGTCTTTTATTGTTTTAATACTGATGATTTTGGCATACAGCTCATGAAAACCCACAATTCCTATCTCAAACAACTAGCATATTTCATCCGACCAATAAAAGAAAACTGTTTTTAATACAAAAAAAGTCAACCTTCAAATAATTATTTTCAGTTATGCACTCAATACTTGGTGGGGAATCCTTTTGCAGAAATGACTGCTTCAATGCGGCGTGGCATGGAGGCGATCAGCCTGTGGCACTGCTGAGGTGTTATGGAGGCCCAGGATGCTTCGATTGCGGCCTTAAGCTCATCCAGAGTGTTGGGTCTTGCGTCTCTCAACTTTCTCTTCACAATATCCACAGATTCTCTATGGGCTTCAGGTCAGGAGAGTTGGCAGGCCAATTGAGCACAGTAATACCATGGTCAGTAAACCATTTACCAGTGGTTTTGGCACAGTGAGCAGGTGCCAGGTCCTGCTGAAAAACAAAATCTTCATCTCCATAAAGCTTTTCAGCAGATGGAAGCATGAAGTGCTCCAAAATCTCCTGATAGCTAGCTGCATTGACCCTGCCCTTGATAAAACACAGTGGACCAACACCAGCAGCTGACATGGCACCCCAGACCATCACTGACTGTGGGTACTTGACACTGGACTTTAGGCATTTTGGCATTTCCTTCTCCCCAGTCTTCCTCCAGACTCTGGCAACTTGATTTCGAATGACATGCAAAATTTGAGCGACAGTCCAGTGCTGCTTCTCTGTAGCCCAGGTCAGGCGCTTCTGCCGCTGTTTCTGGTTCAAAAGTGTCTTGACCTGGGAATGCGGCACCTGTAGCCCATTTCCTGCACACGCCTGTGCACGGTGGCTCTGGATGTTTCTACTCCAGACTCAGTCCACTGCTTCCAGGTCCCCAAGGTCTGGAAACTTCTCCACAATCTTCCTCAGGGTCCGGTCACCTCTTCTCGTTCTGCAGCATTTTTGCCACCCTTTTTCCTTCCCACAGACTTTTATCAAAATTTATCAAAAAAATATTTAAACAGTGAATAAAAAAGCTACAACAGTGAAGAACATGGTCGTACCTGTAAGGTCCTTCTCTCTGAACTGCACCATGGGAAACACCATCTTGTCAGCGATCTGTGTGGCCAATTCAGTGTGTAGAGAGTTCAGCTAAACAGAAATTAAAGGATGTTTGTTATTAAAATATTAATGTTATTAATCAACTATGTATTAAAATATTACTGTGGTGTGTTTTGACAGTAAAAGAAAATGAAAGTTACACACTGAATTGTTGCTGCTTTAATCATCTGAATAAAATAAACTTAAATTCTGCAGTATGTGCGGCAAATGATGAAGGTCAGGTGATCTCGCTGAAGGTGATATGATCAGGTGATCAAGCCATCTTGGCAAACATCAAACAACCAGCATGAGAGAAGCATCCCAGACCAGCTGCCACACGACTGATGGACTCGCTCTGACAGAGAGACCCTGTGGGTGCGCACACACACACACACACGCACACACACACACGCACACACACACACACACACACACACACGCGCGCACGCACACACACACACACACACACACACACACACTGCCCTTTCTGCCCCTACACACACACACACACACACACACACACACACACACACACACACACACACAGCAGGAGTCTCCTCACCTCTTCCACGCTTTTGGCGAAGTGCTGTAAAGTGTTGATCACCTCTTCATCCCCTTTCGCCAGGGCGAAATTCTGCACTCACAAACCATCATGTCCGATTGATCAATAAGACATTCCCAGAACTCATCAGTGCCGTTTAAAGAGGAAGTAAAAACCGCTCACCTGCTTCTCATACTCCAAGAGCTGTTTAGAAAGCTGTTCCGACGCCAGAGCCATTTCATTCTGCGTACAGGAAACTCATTTAGTCATGAAGATTCAGAGCTAGAACGAGATTGTTTGCATGTGGATCTTTGTGAGGAAACAAGCTTCTTAAAGGGGCTTGTTTTATTGATTTTTATTTGATGAAATTATTTAACAATTACTTTTAGGTCAAAAATTACGGGGAAAAATAACTAATACTGTATAGTATCATAAAATCACCTCAAAATTCTAAATAATAATCAAAAAATATTAAAAAAATATATATATATTACATTGGTTTTCATGGGGGTTACATTTCAAGGCTTGGTCACTTTTGATCGTGAAGGAGCCAAAGTGACCCCTGCACGAAGAGGACCAGAGGGTTAAATATCAGCAATATACAGACATATTTATTTTTAACTATGCTTATATAATTTTTATATATATATATATATATATATATATATATATATAAATATATATATATATATATATATATATATATATATATATATATGTATTTATTTGTTTGCCAAACAGTAAACAATTATGTGAAATCTGAATAAAAACACTGATTATATAGATCAGTGACCCCTAGACCCCTGAAGGTGAGCTGTGGTATCTGGCACCAAGATGTTAGCAGCAGATCCTTTAAGTCCTGTAAGTTGTGAGGTGGGGCCTCCATGGATCGGACTTGTTTGTTCAGCACATCCCACAGATGCTCGATTGGATTGAGATCTGGGAATTTGGAGCAAGTCAACACTTCAAACTCGTTGTTGTGCTCCTCAAACCATTCCTGAACCATTTGTGCTTTGTGGCAGAGCATTATCCTGCTGTAAGATCCACAGCCACCAGGGAATACCGTTTCCATGAAAGGGTGTACATGGTCTGCAACAATGCTTAGGAAGGTGGTACGTGTCAAAGTAACATCCACATGGATGGCAGGACCCAAGGTTTCCCAGCAGAATATTGCCCAAAGCATACCACTGCCTCTTCCATTGCTCCGTGGTCCAGTTCTGATGCTCACGTGCCACTGTTGGTGCTTTCGGCGGGGTCAGGGGTCAGCATGGGCACCCTGACTGGTCAGCGGCTATGCCGCCCCATACACAACAAACTGTGATCACTGTGTATTCTGACACCTTTCTATCAGAACCAGCATTAACTTCTTGAGCAGTTTGAGCTCCAGTAGCTCGTCTGTTTGATCGGACCACACGGGCCAGCCTTCGCTCCACACGTGCATCAATGAGCCTGAGCCGCCCATGACCCTGTGGCCGGTTCTCCACTGTTCCTTCCTTGGAGCACTTTTGATAGATCCTGACCACTGCAGACCAGGAACACCCCACAAGAGCTGCAGTTTTGGAGATGCTCTGACCCAGTCGTCTAGCATTTTTCCTGCTTCTAACACATTCTAACTTTGAGGACAAAATGTTCACTTGCTGCCTAATATATCCCACCCACTAACAGGTGATGAAGAGATAATCAGTGTTATTCACTTCATAATGTTATGCCTGATTTGTGTATTTTCAGATTTATCTATATATTGCATCATGGTTTATATTATAAGTGAGTTTGCCTCAGTATAACTATATATTCAGATTTACATCCATATATTCCAATTTATATATATTCAGATCTATAACAGTTGATATTCAGATATACATTATATACTTAGAGTAATAATTACACATTCAGATTTATAAATAAACATTTAGAAATGTACATATTTAAAATTACAACTTTATATTCAGTATTTATAAATATTTCATATAATTATTTCCTGTTTGGACCTTCATAAAATACTATTGGCTATTATTTTTCCCCCACCCCTGCGGCCTTGATGACATCATCAGAAAAGAACATTTGTTTTATAAGGGGAGACATTTTGCAAAGGAGTTTTGAAAACTTTTCTCTTTAAAATAAAATGCACCGATAAGTCGTGCTCAATATTAAAGTATATTTATTTAGACACAGTCAATTTTGATTTTATATTGCCTTCACTGTTGAAGTCAATGTGAAAGTGTGTGTGTTTACCTGTGCTCCAAACACTCTTTGCATAGACTGGAGCAGCTGGTTTGTGTAGTTAGTGAGCGTGCCTGCATCCTCTTCAAAAACACTGAGCAAAGACCGCGTCTGCCACAGAAAACACAAACGCCAGTAAATACTCGATATTCACACAGTGTTAAATGTGCTAAATGAACCCAGTAAGCATATGTGCAGCGTGAAGCATGCTGGGTGTATCCACAGGTGTGTTCTGTCAGGGACTTCTGGGTGTGTTTCCAATGCAAACAAAGTGACACGTCGGGTGGAGACAATCTGTGGGTTCATAATCTCAAGCACTGAGCATGATGAGATATGACTCAGACACATAACTCTTGAGTAAAGTATGTGGGAGCGGCTTCACGGTTTGAACTGCAATAACATAGCATGCAAATTAGGCCTAATTATGATTTTTTTGCATAGCCAATAATAATAATAAAAACACTTTATTATGTAAAGGTTTAGCAAACGTTTTTGTGTTTCACCTGATGTCTCACATGCTGATTTGATGTCTCTGATTATTTGTTGTTGTTTCTGATCTGTCAATGATGTCTCAGTACTGATACCAATATATATAATAGATATGATGTAGCCTATGTGATCTAATGTATCAGGATCAGACTTTTGTGTCTTTGAGCAACTAAACACCTCACTCATCCCATACAGGCCCCTCACTACTCCACTGCCAGCACAACATTAACAGCTTTAAAGCACGAAAGCCTTAAACAAGACGCACTTTTGTAGCGTCAGATGCACTTATGTTTGATGCGCGTCTGTCATATTATAAACATATGACTAACATACGTGCAGAATGTGTCTTGTCTCATCTATGGCGCTTATCTGACAATAAAACCCTTTGCATGATAAACTATGCACGCAACTATATAAACTTAACGAGCTGAGGTGATTCTCTACTTAATCGTGCACTTAAATTGACTGTTTTGTTTATATTAGCTCGCACATATGCTCTGCGAACAGCGACACGCGCGCGCCTCGACAACCGCATCAGCAGTTTTACAACGCAAAACGCATAAAACCGAACAGTTATGAGTACCAAAACATTGAAAAAACATCCAGTAATCAAATGTTTACCTGCGGACTGTCCTGCAGGGCCTCCTCGAGTAATAATTTGTGGTGTACGGCAGGCATATTTCGCGTCGGAGACAGTGGGAACGGAATACAAGGATGACGACTACATTTCCCAGAATGCAGCTGCTTAAAGACGCACCGGAACTGCTTTGGTTGAATGCTGGGAAAAGCAGTCCTCATTACTAGGCATTGACTCCGCTTCAAACATACACATAAAAAAGAGCATAATAAATAATAATAATAAAAAAAATACGTTGTCATTTACGAGGTGGAACTCGCACCATAAATAGTGGCGCATAACGAAAGTTTGTGTTTTTCTTTTGGGTTGGAAAGTTTCATTACTTCTATCCAACAATACCCCCTGCTGGACTACACTGGTATGTTGTCACTTTTATAAATAACAAAATAACATGTTTTTTATTTTGTAATAATATACATATACGAGGGTTAATATACATATACGTTTTTTTCATTCATATAGCCTATACGAAGGCACTAAAGTGTAGATAAAAAAATTATAATTATTATTATTTTATTATTTTTAAATAGCCCTACATCATTTTTGCATTTACAGTATTTTCATGATCTGGATGGTTTTCATTGTGATTTTGACATAATTCTCAGTTCATAATAATCCAAGTGAACATCACTACAAGTAGTAACTCCCATTTGATCCTCTGCATCATGTGCCACAGATCATCACAACGTTCAGCAGAGGATGGGAAACTCCAGGGGCCTCTGAGAGGCCAGTGGCTCCTGCTGCTGTCATAACAAACATCTCTTTGTTAACACCCCAAGGCTGAGTGCTCATGATCCCAGACCTTTAACCCCAGAAACCAACATCTGCGTGTCCACCATTTGTCAGACAGACAGACAGACAGACAGACAGACAGACAGACAGACAGATAGATAGATAGATAGATAGATAGATAGATAGATAGATAGATAGATAGATAGATAGATAGATAGATAGATAGATAGATAGATAGATAGATAGATAGACAGACAGACAGACAGATATATAGATAGACAGACAGACAGACAGACAGATAGATAGACAGACAGACAGACAGACAGACAGACAGACAGACAGACAGACAGACAGACAGACAGATAGATAGATAGACAGACAGACAGACAGACAGACAGATAGATAGACAGACAGACAGACAGACATACAGACCGACAGATAGATAGACAGACAGGCAGACATACAGACAGACAGACAGATAGATAGACAGACAGACATACAGACATACAGACAGACAGACCTGACAGACAGATAGATAGATAGATAGATAGATAGATAGATAGATAGATAGATAGATAGATAGATAGATAGATAGATAGATAGATAGATAGACAGACAGACAGACAGACAGACAGATAGATAGATAGAAAGACAGAGAGACATACAGACAGATAGACAGACAGACAGAGAGATAGACAGACAGACCGACAGACAGACAGACAGATAGATAGATAGATAGATCTTGATTAATTGTATTACATTATTGCTTGTTTTTTATTGTTTTGATTGTATATTGATTTCGTTAAAATATATATTTTTTTATAATAGGCTATATATATATATATATATATATATATATATATATATATATATATATATATATATATATATATATATATATATATATATTTAAAATAAATTATAAACGTAAGTTATTTTTTACAAAATATAAGTCCAACCAAAATATGAGTCTCTTGATTCATTTTATTGTTTATTGATTATATATTTCAAACATTGGTCCTACGGCGCAATGTCGTGTCCCTGGCCAAATATAGTCGCGGTAGGACGGCACAAATCGGTATGAAAAATAAATAATACAACTTTCAACTTTCCTTTTGGAACAATTTTTCAACCATGACGGGACGTTTCGGAGGAACGTCTTGCTATTTTATTTATTTTGTTAAAATATTTGTATATGCTGACCTGTGACGCTGTTTATTTATTGGTACACAACAATGCTTGTCTGGACGGAGTTCCTCAAACTCAGTTAGGCTACTGTATTTCTCCTTGTGAAGGAGGCAGGCCACACCCCTTCTGTTTCCACGGAAACCCCGTCAGGGTGGAGGAGAGGAGCGAATCATGTGAGGCTAGGGCATCTCTCTCTCTCTCTCTCTCTCTCTCTCTCTCTCTCTCTCTGCAGAATGATCGAGGCTGCGTTCAAGCGGACTCGTGCATCACATCAGCGCCGTCCTTCACTCATCCGTCCTCCAAAGCAGACACGGAGGAAAGCTGCGTTCATGCCAAAATGGGATGTGGAAATTCCTCGGCCACCAACACAACAGCAGGAGGTAGGTGTGTGTGTGTGTGTGTGTGTGTGTGTGTGTGTGTGTGTGTGTGTGTGTGTGTGTGTGTGTGTGTGTGACTCTGACTTAAGCGCGCGCTGCGTTTATCAATGGAAGTGTCATGCTGTGGATTCGCGCATGATGCACGCATGATTTAGCGCTCTGTTTTGTCCTTAAACACTTGATTTCTGGAGGTTAAAGTGCGCGTGAGAGCCAGTCAGCCAGATAAAGTCTCGTACCTGGGGACCTCGTGTCCTCCTCGGTTATTAAGCTCCGCGGCGGGCGGACGGACGGATGTGGAGGAATGCTCCGTTAGTCTGAGATTAACACTCATGGAGATTTCATCCCGCACGTCTAATATGTATTCAGGTCAGATCTGTGCTTACAGACTTGACGAAGAGAGCGTGTGTTGAGCACGCTTGAAAGAAAAAACAGAGCTCTCTTTAGCATCTCAATCGCTTCTCTCTTCTTCTCTAGAGCTTTAGATCTCAAACTGAGCTTAGTCTTAATCAAAAGTCAGAGATCTCAATACACACAGAGAGAAAAGGTGTCAACAAAAGGCATAAAACAGCTTGTCACTATAGGAAAGGATATATTTGTACCTTTTTTATCACAATACGTATTTACGTACTAATATGCACCTTTTAGGAGTAAAATAGGTACAAACGTGTCCTTTTAAGGGGTACTGCCCCAGCGACAAGGTACAATGTTGACACCTTTGAACTCAAATATTTAATCTGAATTTAATCTTTATTGGCATTGATGGGTCCATGTAGAACCTTTGACATCCATGGAATCTTTCAATTGCTCAAAAGGTTCTTTAGAATGTTCAAATTTAAAGAAAAAAAAAAAGAGATTATTTTTGGAATGCTCACTGAAAGGTTCTTTTTGGGAACCAATAATGGTTCTTTTGTCTGTCTGTGTCTTTTTATTTCTCAATTTCAGGAGAAACAAAGTTCCTATTTAACTGAAACACCTGAGAAAACCATTATGCGCCCTAAGAGCGATATTCAAGCAATACATGTTACCAGGGGCGGAGCCAGCCGATTTTGCCGGGGCTTCAGCCCCGGATGTTTTGAGTGTAGCCCCGATTCCCGAACGAGAAAAAAAAAAAAATTCTCCTTTTTTTTTTTTTTTAAGCCTATGTAAACCCGTGAAATCATAAGTTGTCCTATTTGCGCTTTGGCTTTGCACGTACTGCATAGAGCATATAGCCTGTAAAAATAGACCGTAAAAATAATCTAGCCTAGAGTATAGGCTACATTTCTTTGCTGTCGTTTCTTCCTGTTGAATATGCAGCAGGTAGGGGAGGAGCTAGCAGCAAAGTCAAGTGTCTGAGAGAGTGTTAATAACGACAGACAGCGGGCAGGAAAAATGAAGCAAGCAAACGAGACTTTGGGGATTTTTTGGAAAGAAGTCAGTGGGTTAGAATTCATTTTTTTTAATCCTTTAAATCTAAAGATCATCATCTGGCTGTCTTCTTTCACTGTATGTCTATTTGTTTAACTAGCTATTAGGGTACTAGCATCACTTGTATGTTACTAGCATCTGATCTGATAGAAGTTAGTAATACTAGCAAGTGATAGAAGATTGCTCAATCCATAATCAATCAAATATAAAATAATGTGATCATCATCAATTATTAAACATTGTGTAAATCAAAAGTAAAAAATAAATAAAACGCTTAATATTACCAGATGAAATGAAGGGTAAGTTAACCCACAAATAGCCTAGAAAACTACTGTCTGTGAAGGTTTGGACTTTGGACTCGATCTACTCCATCTGTGTTTTTATTATTATTCTGAATCCGTACTGAATCTGATCAAGGTGTAGTCTTCAACTTTTTTTTGTTTAAAATGTTGCCTTTCTTTATGAAACTTACCAACAATCAAGCGTTGATAAAAAATGCAACATGAAGCTAATGACATGTTTTTAAAATTAAGGTACAGTTAAAGTTTTTTTTTTTATAAAAAAAAAAATCTACATTCAAACACAATAGTATACTGTGCAAGTGCAAACACAATACAACAATAGTGAACTATAAGAAAAGGCTATGTTGACTTAAAGAAAACTTGCAAGGATACTTGCAGTATACACTACTAAACTAATAGTTTACTGAGAGTACACTTCAGTGTGTACTTTCATAAACAAAAAAGATAATGTTGAAGATGTATTTTGACTGAAAGTAAAGTGTTACTGACTGTAATAAAAAAAAAAACCTCTTCGAGTGATCCCTGTATTTGCATTAAATGTTCTGGGCTAATCCCCGGATGTCCTTCAATGCTGGAAACGCCCCTGCATGTTACGTGAACGAGCCTGTACTTTGAAAATCGGATGCGAGAACAGCTGGAGATGATTCAGCTGTCAGAAGCCAGCAAATGAATTTAAATGTGCAGAGAATTTCATTTCAAAATGCTTCGTGTGTAATCAGCATTTCTTGTTGAAATGCAGACATGAAGTGTGTTCTTTTGTGTTTGGTTTCCGTTTACCTGCCTGTGTTCCCTAGTTTTAATTAGTTCCCACACCTATCCCGTTTGACACTGATTACGCCCCTCATGTATTTAAGCCCCCTGTTTCCATATTTCTTTGCCCGGTATATGGTCAATGGTAATGCGGTTGTGTTTACGTAATCTCCTGTGTGTTCTGATATGGATTTATTTAAGACTGTTTTTGTTCCCGAGTCCTTTTGTTGTGCGCTTCACTACAGCCAACCATGATAAAGAGAGCCAAACTTAATGAACTTTGGTTAAAAATAGAATTTGCCTTGCATGTCCTGAGGGAGAAAAATTATTGACAGGTGAGATCCATCACTAAACCTCAAAAAAATTGCTCAGACGATGCTCTTCTAGACCTCCGGAGTCTTATTGGAGATCTAACTTACATTTTAAGTGGCAACTTTATGCTTTTTTCCGAACATAAAACATACAAAAATTAGTCAATGATTCTATAAAATGAATGTGGATAAATCACTAATCATTCTTTAGATTTTTAAAGTGCCTCTATTATATTTTTTTGATCATTCCCAGGGCTCCAGACTAACTTTTTGCCTTAGTTGCACTGGTGCGCCTAACTTTTTTAATTAGGTGCACCCAAAAATTTCCCCGGCTCGCACTGCCTTTAACACCAATTTAAAAGTCACCTTTTTATCACACTTCATATACATTCACATATAGTATGTAAATGACAACATAATACAGCTCCTTCTCAAAAAATTAGCATATTGTGATAAAAGTTCATTATTTTCCATAATGTAATGATAAATATTTAACTTTCATATATTTTAGATTCATTGCACACCAACTGAAATATTTCAGGTCTTTTATTGTTTTAATACTGATGATTTTGGCATACAGCTCATGAAAACCCAAAATTCCTATCTCAAAAAATTAGCATATCATGAAAAGGTTCTCTAAACGAGCTATTAACCTAATCATCTGAATCAACTAATTAACTCTAAACACCTGCAAAAGATTCCTGAGGCTTTTAAAAACTCCCAGCCTGGTTCATTACTCAAAACCGCAATCATGGGTAAGACTGCCGACCTGACTGCTGTCCAGAAGGCCATCATTGACACCCTCAAGCGAGAGGGTAAGACACAGAAAGACATTTCTGAACCAATAGGCTGTTCCCAGAGTGCTGTATCAAGGCAACTCAGTGGGAAGTCTGTGGGAAGGAAAAAGTGTGGCAAAAAACGCTGCACAACGAGAAGAGGTGACCGGACCCTGAGGAAGATTGTGGAGAAGGACCGATTACAGACCTTGGGGGACCTGCGGAAGCAGTGGACTGAGTCTGGAGTAGAAACATCCAGAGCCACCGTGCACAGGCGTGTGCAGGAAATGGGCTACAGGTGCCGCATTCCCCAGGTCAAGCCACTTTTGAACCAGAAACAGCGGCAGAAGCACCTGACCTGGGCTACAGAGAAGCAGCACTGGACTGTCGCTCAAATTTTGCATGTCATTCGGAAATCAAGGTGCCAGAGTCTGGAGGAAGACTGGGGAGAAGGAAATGCCAAAATGCCTGAAGTCCAGTGTCAAGTACCCTCAGTCAGTGATGGTCTGGGGTGCCATGTCAGCTGCTGGTGTTGGTCCACTGTGTTTTATCAAGGGCAGGGTCAATGCAGCTAGCTATCAGGAGATTTTGGAGCACTTCATGCTTCCATCTGCTGAAAAGCTTTATGGAGATGAAGATTTGTTTTCAGCACGACCTGGCACCTGCTCACAGTGCCAAAACCACTGGTAAATGGTTTACTGACCATGGTATTACTGTGCTCAATTGGCCTGCCAACTCTCCTGACCTGAAGCCCATAGAGAATCTGTGGGATATTGTGAAGAGAAAGTTGAGAGACGCAAGACCCAACCCTCTGGATGAGCTTAAGGCCGCTATCGAAGCATCCTGGGCCTCCATAACACCTCAGCAGTGCCACAGGCTGATCGCCTCCATGCCACGCCGCACTGAAGCAGTCATTTCTGCAAAAGGATTCCCCACCAAGTATTGAGTGCATAACTGAACATTATTATTTGAAGGTTGACTTGTTTTGTATTAAAAACACTTTTCTTTTATTGGTCGGATGAAATATGCTATTTTTTTTAGTTTTCATGAGCTGTATGCCAAAATCATCAGTATTAAAACAATAAAAGACCTGAAATATTTCAGTTGGTGTGCAATGAATCTAAAATATATGAAAGTTTAATTTTAATCATTACATTATGGAAAATAATGAACTTTTATCACAATATGCTAATTTTTTGAGAAGGACCTGTATATACTCTGCCTGATATCCCGCTGTGACGATTGTCATAATTCGGTGGTAATGTTACTGAGGGATATTGTAGGCTACAATAGACTATAGTTTTTTATATTTCTTAATAAAATTGCGCCAGCAGGAACAAATGGTCGCACATGCGCCCAAAAAACTCTTGCACACGTGCGCGCGCGCTCGCTCTCTCACACACACACTCTCAGTAAAATTGACTCACAAACATCGCGATTAGTTTGCTGATGCTGTTTGACTCTCTAATGCGGCTTAGGTCGCAATTTCAAATCACAGCACGGAGCAGGAATATCCGGAGTCTGGACCACAGCCAATCAGAGGCAAAGTCCCGCCCCATCTCTGTCTCTGATTGGTTTAGACCACGACATGATCCAATCGTGAGTTCCGTCAAAGGAGAAAAAACGCTTTGTTCGTGGAGGCAGATGAGGGGATGCAATGACGTTAGGTGCAACGGTGCGAGCTAGGAAATATTTTAGGTGCACCCTTACAAATTTTGGGCGCATGTGCGACCAAATTAGTCATACTCTAGAGCCCTGATTCCCTTTAATGCAGCGTGTTATATAGCTGTAAATGTTCCGCAAAGTTGTGCACGATAAATAAAGTTATTGTCTCCCAAAAGAAAAAATTTACTCTGAACCGCCTATACGAGTCGCTTCAGTTTCGAATCCCACTGTGACGGTTCTACGTAACTAACAAACGTCATTTTACTGAAGACTGCTCCTCAAATATTGGGATTCGCAAAACGCTTGCTCTTGAATGATGGGTCGGTACTATTTTACTTGAACCAGCTCCTCAGAATCACAACCTGTAAGTATGAATAATTATTAACATATATATTTTCTACCGGGTGTTCAAAATATGTAGTTTAGTGTTTTATATTGTGTAAAGTTTCCAGCTAGCTCACGTTATTACTGTCTTACTGAAACACTACTGTAAATCAGCTGTGGGCTGCAGTATTACCTCAGACTGTCTATTAATGCAGATTGTCTATCGTTCTTACTAATATGAGTAAAGATAAAGGATGGAGCAAGGTTTGTTTTTGCAAACTTTAATGCTCCATCAGTCATACACACATGTTACTGATACAGTTCCCGCATGTGCACCGCAATACATTACAAACACACACACAGGTTTGTTGATGGACACAGGTTTATAGATTTCAGACATGTAAATGCTGTAAAAAGTACTAGCAAAAAACACACACTGATGTCTATGGAAGCGCAATCCTTCCACACAGTTAAGATAACTTGACGACGTGTTTTATTCACATCAGATACACATTATATAGTGACTATATAGTTTACTCTATTCTTCTCCCAGTTCAGCAGCGGTCACTTACTTTCATGTGTTTCATGAGACGCAGATACATTTATGTGATGTAAATCCGACAGATCCGATTCTCTGAGTCGCAAACTAACGTGGTGCCGCCCATCGCGCAGTATAGATCAACTAACACACATTTACTCACACATATTTAGTTAGCAAGTTTGTGAATATTTTGAATAAAAAAGAAAAAAATAAATAAACCCGATACAGCCGAGCTGTCATCATACAGCGCTGTTGTGGCTTCTGTGTGTCATGTGAGAAGCATGATGCGTCTCCATGGAAACAATAAGGCGATGAGTTCTAAAATATTTAGCCAGAGAATATGGTCATGTTTCTGCAAAATAAAGCTGAAGATTGAAGCTGGTTTGTAGCAGAGCAAGAATACAGACGACTGCTGTTATTACTGTAACTGTTATTTAGAGTTAAATTAGGCCTGTTGTAGTTATGTTAGCTTAGGGCTGGGCGATATATCGAATATTAGCGATACTTTCGCAATAATTTTGACGACGGTGTAAAATTTGAAAATATCGTGGATATCGAATATTTCAAATTCAACATGCTAACTTTCCCAAATAACATTACCAGATAACGCAGAGGTCTGCTCCCACCATTCACTAAACATCGGAAGCAGAAGAGTTAAATATATACGCCCAGCGTATGAAAAAGAAAGCAACAGAAACATGCGCGCATGAGGAAATAATAGCGCATGAGGAAATATATAATTTATATAGATCAGTGGAACGTATTCAGAGTTGAGTGAGGAATCGTGTGTTACAGTGTATTGGGTCCGTGCAGCTCTTAAAGGGCCAGACCTCATATTCTGTGTGATTTAATGTTAATCAAACAACAACGAAAATTAGAAAACCACCCGATGCTTGGCTAAACAACTTTAATATATTTATTAAGAATCAGTGTAGCCTATGGTTAATTTATATAATTAAGTCTGAGCAGTTTATATATATATTTGATTTTTGATTTATTTCTTGACTTGCAGCTGTTAAATAGACCCACTGTAGGTGAAAATAAAGCACTGTTTTACTTGTTTTACTTATGTTTTTTTTTTTTTTTTAAAAAGATCAAATTAAAAATCTATATTGTAATTATAAAAGTACATTTCAAAAAATAGTAAATTACTCGTATCATGATTTAAGATTTTGGTCATCCCAACCCGTTACCAGTAAACGTAAACATTTTGTATTTAATTTGGTTCTATCTAAATAGTTTTGTTGTTTTTAATGGGGAAAAGAAAATATTTTTAAATTTAAAAGCAATTGCAAACATATCGAGATATATATCGAATATCGTCAAAATTGTGAAAATATCGAGATATATATATTTTTTGGATATCGCCCAGCCCTATGTTAGGTGCTTTAGTTTTACTGTGAATTTGTTAAAGGTAGGGTAGGAAAGAATTATCTAAAACACTTTTGTCCAAATTTGATTAAACTTTCTTTATATGTCAATACATTATTAAATTGTAAGCAATCTGAAAAAGAGAGTATAAAAATCGAGTGACTCTAGACTTTTTAATCTGCAATAAACACTGCTCATTATTTTCGTTCGGGACGAATCAAGTGATTGGCTCGGGCGACTGTCACTCTCTCTCGCACACCATGGCTACCACCCCTTTTGCTACAGGATCTGCCCACATGCGCGCACCTCTGCTTCCTCGGACCCTGTTGCCCGCCCTCTTACGACCTCTTCTGCTTCGCCCTCGACCCCGGCCTTGTCCTCGAGCCGACGATGCGGTCTCGTCTCCGGAGTGTAGTCCTCATCAGAGTCAGCAATGCTTTCATCATGGAAACTCTTACATGCAGAACACCGTATACCTATGTTATGAATCTTACACGAATTTCATCTTCATCACAGTATAGCTGATGTTATTGGAAAAACATGTATCAATGCTACCTGTTTTAAACTTTGCCTTATAAATATAACTAGCTTGTCACCGAATCAAACAAAAATATATTTTAATCTTTACCAGTATCGGTATTCTAGCTTGATAGTGAGTACTAAAAGACATCTTATTTGTTTATATTCATACTGATAAAGTTAGATTTTTTATTACATGCACTCCGCTCCTTCTTCTCCGCTCGCCTCAGGTAAATAATGCGGTTTAGCGCGTTCATGTGTTCAGGGGGCGTGGCTTTGGAAAGAGCCCAGAAGGGAGAAGGTGGAGTGAATGGAAATAATGAGCTGTCTTTAAAACAGTCGTGAGAGGTCTACAGACACTCAATTTGAATACTTTCTTTTTCAGAGTACTTACATTTTAAAGGGTTACTTCAGCGATTAGCATGAAGCTTTGTATCAGTAGAAACCCGGGAGTATATTCAAATTATCGTACTTTCCCCTCTCATATGACCCTGAGACGAGAGAATTATGTATTTTATTTCTGGAAAAATTCCTCCAATGTCATTTTGCATCATCGGAGGAGTTTTTGTCCGGAGGCTGAAGACTACAGCCAGCAGGAGGCGCTATTCCCACATGTTTTCAACATCACACTCACAGCACTCGGCTCGGGGAGCTGCGGAGATTCATGTAAACGGAGCGGCGGAGAGCAAAGTGAGTGTTTCAACTTTCAAATGAACTTCCTATGAAAGTTAAGCTTCCAAAGACATGAACTGAACACGCGCCAGACTGATCACGCGCTGTGAATGAATCCCGCGCTTCCCTCCGCTCATGTGATGAATGTAATCCGATCCTGCTGCGTTTGTGCCGTGACACTCAATCGGCTCACTCGCATTATATCCAACAGACACGTTCAGTTTTTAATTGTAGTGTCTCTAACTGAACGGATTTTCTGAAAATGAACGCGGTGGGCAAGTGATCCAGTAATCCTGTAGCCGACTAGCCGTGCCTAGAGTAGGGCAGTGAAGCAGTGCATTCTGGGAATTGTTGTCTTTCATCCCCATGGGACAAAAATAAATTTTCTGTGTTTTCTCAGAAGGCACCAAATTCAAAAATAATTTCACATTTCTACTACATTAATGACCGAGTTTAAATACAGATTCATCTTCCCAGCGCTGAAGTACCCCTTTAATGATGTATTGATATATAAAGAAAGTTTAAACAAATTTGGAAATTTTTTTTTAACCAATTCTTACCTACCCTACCTTTAAATAAATTGTGTTTTGTATTTAATTATATATGTATATATTTAAGTATACTTTAAACTTGTAATAAATTGTTCAATTTAAATAACTAAATCAAAATTAAATAAAAAGCCATTCTTTAAATCTCATCCTCCTCATTTTGTGGCTCTTTTTTAAAAAGTATCGGTTTAGGCACCATAACCGTTTGAAAAGTATCGGTTTGGCACCGGTATCGAATAAAAACCAAACGATACCCAACCCTAACTACTATGTACTTACATCAAAAAATAAGTGCAATGTACTTATTGTGTTCATATTGTATCGCAAAACACTTTTGCTGATATTGAGGTGGATACGGGTAAAGTTAGGGACCGGTGTGGTGGTGTGGGTAAGTTTAAGGGAAGGGTCAGCTTGTCAGGTTGTTTCTCAACCCGATAAAACTGACCTTGGTTTCTTAGCTTGGTTTTTCTCATGGACAAGAAAACACTCAGAGAGTAGTCTTCTTTGAAAGAGATTTCAGGTTATACATAGATGACTGAATCCTCCAAAACACAGAAGATAAACCAATTTATTCATTCAAACTCCTCAGTTGATTCTGTCGAACGACTGCTAAGCATTGAGACTTTAATAAAGACGAGTGAGAGAGAGTACGAAAAGTCACTGTACAAATGAACATTTGTAATCAAAGAATTGAAATGCAGTGCAGAGTGAATAAAACTGCTGGAAACATCACTCTTGTGACCACTAAAATCAATACAGGCATAGAAAGAACTGAATCTGATTAAAAAAACAAGTCAATATCGTTATTCTTCTGTGTGGTTTATGTATCTAAACACAGTGGGATTTTGTTCTCTAAAGAGGCCATATTTAAAATTTTTCACTATAGTTTTTTTTCCTAGTTCACTTAAAACTACTCAAGGTTTCTTCAACTAAAAAAAGTCTAAGTAAAAGATTACTATTAGCTGAAGTCTTTATAGTACATCAAACCCTCTGATGCATGAATTATTAAATCAAATTTCTAATTATATGTATAAAATGTAATGTATATTTAAAATTATATATAATTTAAATGTGTATATATACATAACTGCAGCTCTTGTGGGGTGTTCCCGGTCTGCAGTGGTCAGGATCTATCAAAAGTGCTCCAAGGAAGGAACAGTGGAGAACACAGGGTCATGGCGGCTCAGGCTCATTGATGCACGTGGGAGCGAAGGCTGGCCCGTGTGGTCGATCAAACAGGCGAGCTACTGGAGCTCAAACTGCTCAAGAAGTTAATGCTGGTTCTGATAGAAAGGTGTCAGAATACACAGTGATCACAGTTTGTTGTGTATGGGGCGGCATAGCCGCTGACCAGTCAGAGTGCCACGAACTGAACCAACACAATATTTGGATCTGTTCAGTGTATTCAGACAATCGAGCATCATCAAAGACTATAGATATGTGTGGCTGTGTGTGTGTGTGTGTGTGTGTGTGTGTGTGTGTGTGTGTTTGTGTGTATGTGTGTGTGTAGGCATGTTTTTGTGAAATATCAGGACACAGATAACCAATATAATAAACATGGGTATAACACAGGTATTACATAAAAGAGGAATTATGCAGAAATATAGGGGGCGTTCCCCATGTCCTCACTTTTTCAAAATAACATAAATCCTCATTCAAATAGATGGACTTGGTCTTGTATGCCCGAAATAGCTGCCCGGAGGCGTTGCAAATATGGCCACAGATTGAACAGACTTTCCTTGAAAGGGACTTTGGCATCATCTGTGTGATGTTCAGCTCTTCTGCTCTGTTTATGATGTCAGCCCTTGATTGACAGCAGGGCTTGTGTGTTTAGTGCAGTATGTCAGTCACACTGAGGACAAGCTGAAGGTGAAGAGGCCTGTTGACCTCTTGTCTGAGTATACAATTATTAATTGATTATTAATTATTAACTGTGTGTGTGTGTGTGTGTGTGTGTGTGTGTGTGTGTGTGTGTGTGTGTGTGTGTGTGTGTGTGTGTGTGTGTGTGGGCATTTTTTTGTGAAATATCAGGACACAAATGTGTATAATGACATGGGTATGACATAGGTATTACAAAGAGGGTGAATTATGAGGGCGTTCCCCATGTCCTCACTTTTCAAAATGCTTATAAATCACACAGGATGAGGTTTTTCACAGAAAGTAAACTGCAGTCTCCTGTGATGGGTAGGTTTAGGGGCAGTGTGTGTGTGTGTGTGTGATGGGTAGGTTTAGGGGCAGGGCAGTGTAGGGGGATAGAAAATACGGTTTGTACAGTATAAAATGCATTACGCCTATGGAATGTCCCCACATTTCACAAAAACAAACATGTGTGTGTGTGTGTGTGTGTGTGTGTGTGTGTGTGTGTGTGTGTGTGTGTAGAGGGCTGTGAAGAGGCCTGTTGACCTCTTCTTGGAGAATACAATTATTAGTTAAAACACACACACACACACACACACACACACACACACACACACACACACACACACACACACACATGCATATACATTATATATATATATATATATATATATATATATATATATATATACACACATATATATATAGTGTGTGCATGTTTGTATTTATGTATACAGTATATACTGACTTAAAACATAAATACTTTAAATTATGTTATAGATAAATTATACTTTCTTCTCTGTCTTACAGGTCCAGAAGCTGGCAAGGATGTGTGAGTAATTTATTTTACGACATATCCAAACATGCCATATTCACGAATCTGAGCCACAGAATGAATGTCACAACCATTAACATCCGACAGAAATTAATAACAGCACAAATACAGAGCACTGAGCTAAATTCATTAGCACAACTGGTACAGAACAGCTCATCGCATATGTGCACCAAAATACACTCACTGAATCCTGAGGGAGAGTCACTCGGCCTGTTCCAGCTAACCGTTCAGTGGCTTTTGTGGTGCACATGGGCCCCCGAGGGTCCGAACGCATGCTAGCCAATCAACAATCATTACCCATCCCCCTCAATGACTGACACCTCACAGTTTACTGACAAGGACAGCAGACGGCAACCGTGCCATCGGTGGAAAAACGCCCGAGCGTGTTTAGACAGCAAATTTGTTATGACATCAGCGTGTGTCTTCTTTTTGAAGTGCTTTTAGCATGTAACGTCTATAAAACTGATATGATTTAATGATTTTCCACTCTTGATGCAAGCCAGAATGAATACGCTGTCATGCTAAAAAAAAACATTTGGCTTTAGACTGGATTTCATAAGTTAAAATCCTATTCAAAATCTCCATAGTGACATTAGAGAAATGGCATACTTAATTTGATGTGAATGAAAATGTAGTTTTAACATTACCATGAAATTATTTTTTTTATTTTTATGAAACTTTGCAGTATTTATTATAAATGATTTATCCGTGCACATATTTTTTTTCTAAATTCATATGCCCTCATAATCTTTAATCAAAATAACAGCCCCTCCATCTTGCAGCCTCATCTCAACTGCATCCGAAATTGCATTCAAAACAGTAAGTGACAAAAGAAGTACGTCTCTGAATTCACAGCATTCATAAAACAGTAGGCAAAAGTCCCCAGGTGACCTACTTCTTCCAGCGAGACTCTGAAGTGTGCATAAAATGGACAATTTACTATCCCATGGTGCCACAGAAGAGGATTTGTGAATGGCAGTGAAGCGATGTAACTGAGACTGACAAATGTAGTGCGTCCAGATCAAGCGGCAACCTCCCGCGGTCTCTCTTGAAGCCAATACGGAAGTGGATTAAACTGCAGTTCATCAACTGGCCACTAGGGACAGGCTCCAGAAGGGAGCAGAATCTAATTGAGCCCCATGTTAAAATGCCAAACTTTACAGCAGAATAAAACATGTTTACAGCCTGGTACAAATTCTAGTTTTGGTCTAAACGGCTAGTTTTGCCCTTCATGACAACTCTGAGGGGGGTGAATTTTTTTATAGCGCATTCGTTTACATTATATAAAGCCTTAAAGTTCTGCATAATTAAGGGCGTGGCCAATTTGAGTGGCAGGTGGGTAGCCATTTATCTGTTGTTTGTTAGTCACGTGTCACCTCAGCTCCGCACACGTCCGCCTCTTTGCCCATTTTCTGTTATCCGGGAGTGACGCACGATGACGCGCTTCAAAGATGGCAACCGCCAGCTCGGCCATACTTTAGGCTTCAGAAACGTTCTTCAGAAACCTATGGGTGACGTCACAGACACTACGTCCATATTTTTTTACAGTCTATGGTCCAGATACTGCAATCAACAGTGTTGGGCACATCGAACTGAAGAAAAGTGATAAGTGAAGCCGCCAACGTCCGAATATGGCCTTACGCAGATTTGGGACCGGAGTCTGCGCAGTAGAGAGCAGGAAGTAGAGCCGCGATATCATAAGCCCGCCCACACTCTCGCATATGCAGAACAATTCAATATAGTTTTTTCTTATTTTTTGTATTTAATTAACTGTGTTTTTTATTGTACTTCTAGATGCTCTGTAGCACTTTAAGATTTCAGAAATGTAAAGTGCATTACAAATAAAATTCATTATTATTATTATTATTAATATGTCGGAGTGAAATAAACCTTTTCCTCCAGAAAAAAGTCTGTTAGAGCCTCAGTAATTACTTCACTCCGAGAAGCTGTCAATCATGAGGTCACATCCCCCGTTTTTATAGTATCAAATAACTAACTAAAACCAAACTTATTTAAAAAAATAATAATACTTGAACTGAAATCAATGTGATAAAAAACTGCATAAAATGACAAGACAACTTTAGGAAAAATTTATAAAACAAAGTGTAAGTTTGTTTCGCGTCCATTAGAATATAGATATAGCGGGTTATGAGCTATACTGGGACCAGCCACCTGGGGGCGATCGAGACGCTTTGGCTTCAGTTTTCAGTGAATAATAGCCTTTTTAAATGAATTGCACTCTCTATCTATTTCTGATTTAAAGGGTTAGTTCACCCAAAAATGAAAATTAGCCCATGATTTACTCACCCTCAAGCCATCCTAGGTGTATACGACTTTCTTCTATCAGACGAATACAATCTGAGTTATATTAAAAAATGTCCTGGTTCTTCCAAGCTTTATTATGGCAGTGAATGACAGCCCAAAAAAGTGTATCAATCCATTATAAAAGTAATCCACACGCTTTGGGGGGTTATTAAAGGCCTTCTGAATCGAAGAAAGAAAACGTACAAAAAAAATGTAGTGCCTCTTTACACTTTTTCCATAAGTTGAATATGGAAGCCGATCCACCGGAAGCTAGATATTTTACTTTATAACGTGTTAAATATGTATTTTTGGGTGGAGCGGAGGTGCCTGGTTGCTGAAACCACGCCCGCCTAGCTCGACCACAGTGGCAATCCACCTGTCACTCAAGTGGCCACGCCCCTTATTTATGCAAAACTTTAAGGCTTAATATAATGCAAACGGATGAGTTATAAAAAATAAAATAAAAATCACCCCCCTCACAGTCGTCATGAAGGGAAAAATTTGCTATATAGACCAAAACCACAATTTGTACCAGGCTGTAAACAGAGTTGACTCCCTTCTGGAGCCTGTCTCTAGTGGCCAGTCGATGAATTACAGTTTAAATCACTTCCGTGTTGGCACATGGCAAAGGCTGGTTGCGGGGCATTTTTGACTAATCCTGAGTATTCAGTTTAAGTTGGACTCATGTTGTTCCTGCGCTGATGTTACATTTGTAGCAATTTTGCACTTTGACAGCCAGTTTGAGATATAGGCTATATTTGAGTATTGTGTGTATCGGAAAGTTTACAAAATCAAATGATTCTGACAATCAGTACGTTTACATGGACAACAATACTCCGATATTAATCTGATTAAGACCATACTCTGATTAAGAAACTACCATGTAAACAGCGATTTCTAATTACCTTAATCCGATTAAAGCCATACTCGAATTAAACAAAAATCGAATTAAGACATGTGGAGTATGCCTATTTTAGTCGCATTATCGAAGTGCATTGTAGACATGTACACACCTTAATCTAACTATTAACGTCGTTTGGATTTTTCGCCGCATTTTGCGACAGGACACATACACTCAGTGGTCAACCGTTTGACGGCAAACAAGAGAAGCATGGCTTCAAGCAAGAATGACATGCTGCCGACTGAAAGCACAGAGGAGGCCTGTTGCTGGAGAATTTGTATCCGCCGTCGTCTATTTGCACGTATAGCATGGACAATTAACTGCACTTGAAACTCTCGTAAAATTAAAAATGAAACACCCAAAACTGTATGTGGTACCATAACAAAGACGAACTGCGTGAAATTCTTGAGGGAACGTCGGACGGCGTGGCATGGAGACGTAATGACGTGTGCTCTTAATCGATTTATGTTCTATAACATGTAAAATGGGAACATGAACGGATTACTCTAAAAGCAACTCATGTAAACACCTTAATCTGATTATTGTCTTATTCAGAATAAGGTCAATAATTAGATTACTGCTGTCCATGTAAACGTAGTCACTGACTACATTACCTTGGACATCGGTAATCTAATTATTGACCTTAATCTGAATAAGACAATATTCTGATTAAGATGTTTACATGAGTTGCTTTTAGAATAATTCCGATCAGGTGCTTAAAATAAATCAAATACATCCATAGGAAAAAAAAGAAAATAATTTAAATAAAATAAAGAAATTGGGGCTAGGGTTTTGTTTGTAAATCATATTCTTCTATAATGGAATAAAGATTGACTGCATTTTTCTTTTTCATAATTTTGAGGGCTTTTGTATACAAGTTAAACTCATTATGAAATGAATAAAACCTAGGTTTCACCTTTAAGAACTTGCATTTGTGTATATAAAATGTTCCCATCATGATGATGTTGTTGACTAGGAAGTTATCTTTGTTATTGTCCATTACAATTCCAAAAATAATGTCATTCACAGTGAAATCTTCAAGGTGCGATACCTTTGGGAAAAGCCAGTCATAAACATCCGACCATAAAACAACATCTAAGCATCACAAAGACTATTGTGACTTCCGTTTCATGACTTTTTAAAGGGATAGTTCACCCCAAAATTAAAATTGAATACAGAAGTGACTGCTTGGAAGAGCCAGGACTTCAATATAACTCAGATTGTATTCGTCTAAAAGAAGAATGTCATATACACCTAGGATGGTTTGAGGGCGAGTAAATCATGGTTTATGTTTGGATGAACTATCCCTTAAAGAAAAAAAAAATGCAATTTCAGTGAACAAAAACATTGATTGTGAAAACTTCATGTGCGCTGAAATCTAATGAGCAGGCTGTACTTCTTGCCCATCAAATAAAATATACCTTGCTCTTACTAGAGTCCATCAACAGGGTCTTGAGATGAAAACTGCTTCTGAATGCGGTATGAAGTGTTTTGATGAGGCATCTTTTTGAGCAGAGAACTTATGTACTTTATTGTATTTTACTATGCGAGTGTCCATCAATGACATAGTAAAATACAATAAAGTACATGAGAGTGCGAGCATGTATTGATATCTGACAAATGTGTGGATCACAGAGATGGCTTCATCTTTATTCTCTTGATGCAGGTCAGAAGAACCTTCACCAGATGATGAGAAACGAAGGTTAGACCGTCCTTTGAAAACATGATAATATGAATCAATATGAGACTGAATGAGGACACAATGGATGCATAGCATTTGAGAGCTAACTGTGTGTTGTGCAGGAACTATGGAGGAGTGTATGTGGGCCTTCCTGCAGATCTGACCACAGTAGCCGCCAGCCAATCAAAATCCACACGTAAAGGTGAGGTGGACATTCAAAGAAAGAAAGTTTTTTGAGGCCGTTAGTAGTAAAAAAAAAACCCAGTAATGACAGAATATAAAATATCTATTTTAAGTGACCGGACCAAACTTTTGCCTGTACACTCTTCAGTAACAACTAATATATTTATTTATTATTTCATAAATGTACACACACACACACTCTCTCTAAAAATGATCTATCAAAATATATATCAAAAAACTGTTTACATAATAAGTTTACATAATATATGTGTGTGTGTGTACTGTGTATAATTATGTATATATAAACACACACATGCATGTTTATATTTAAGAAATATATAAAAAATTATATTATATAAGATTAATTATATAAATATACACATGCAAATGTTTCTTAAATATATACATAAAGGAGTGTGTATTTATACATAATTATACACAGTACACACACGTATATTATATAAACACAAACTTTTAGTAGATGCAATTAAACGATTGCCCAGCACTCTACAGGGAGTGCAGAATTATTAGGCAAATGAGTATTTTGACCACATCATCCTCGTTATGCATGTTGTCTTACTCCAAGCTGTATAGGCTGGAAAGCCTACTACCAATTAAGCATATTAGGTGATGTGCATCTCTGTAATGAGAAGGGGTGTGGTCTAATGACATCAACACCCTATATCAGGTGTGCATAATTATTAGGCAACTTCCTTTCCTTTGGCAAAATGGGTCAAAAGAAGGACTTGACAGGCTCAGAAAAGTCAAAAATAGTGAGATATATTGCAGAGGGATGCAGCAGTATTAAAATAGCCAAGCTTCTGAAGCGTGATCATCGAACAATCAAGCGTTTCATTCAAAATAGTCAACAGGGTCGCAAGAAGCGTGTGGAAAAACCAAGGCGCAAAATAACTGCCCGTGAACTGAGAAAAGTCAAGCGTGCAGCTGCCAAGATGCCACTTGCCACCAGTTTGGCCATATTTCAGAGCTGCAACATCACTGGAGTGCCCAAAAGCACAAGGTGTGCAATACTCAGAGACATGGCCAAGGTAAGAAAGGCAGAAAGTCCACCACCACTGAACAAGACACACAAGCTGAAACGTCAAGACTGGGCCAAGAAATATCTCAAGACTGATTTTTCTAAGGTTTTATGGACTGATGAAATGAGAGTGAGTCTTGATGGGCCAGATGGATGGGCCCGTGGCTGGATTGGTAAAGGGCAGAGAGCTCCAGTCCGACTCAGACGCCAGCAAGGTGGAGGTGGAGTACTGGTTGGGCTGGTATCATCAAAGATGAGCTTGTGGGGCCTTTTCGGGTTGAGGATGGAGTCAAGCTCAACTCCCAGTCCTACTGCCAGTTTCTGGAAGACACCTTCTTCAAGCAGTGGTACAGGAAGAAGTCTGCATCCTTCAAGAAAAACATGATTTTCATGCAGGACAATGCTCCATCACACGCTGGCCCAAGTACTCCACAGCGTGGATGGCAAGAAAGGGTATAAAAGAAGAAAATCTAATGATATGGCCTCCTTGTTCACCTGATCTGAACTCCATTGAGAACCTGTGGTCCATCATCAAATGTGCGATTTACAAGGAGGGAAAACAGTACACCTCTCTGAACAGTGTCTGGGAGGCTGTGGTTGCTGCTGCACGCAATGTTGATGGTGAACAGATCAAAACACTGACAGAATCCATGGATGGCAGGCTTTTGAGTGTCCTTGCAAAGAAAAGTGGCTATATTGGTCACTGATTTGTTTGGTTTTTGAATGTCAGAAATGTATATTTGTGAATGTTGAGATGTTATATTGGTTTCACTGGTAAAAATAAATGATTGAAATTTGTTTTTTGTTAAGTTGCCTAATAATTATGCACAGTAATAGTCACCTGCACACACAGATATCCCCCTAAAATAGCTAAAACTAAAAACTACTTCCTAATAAACTACAAAAATATTCAGCTTTGATATTGAGTTTTTGTGTTCATTGAGAACATGGTTGTTGTTCAATAATAAAATTAATCCTCAAAAATACAACTTGCCTAATAATTCTGCACTCCCTGTACATATATACATATTAATTTTTTAAATCTAGATTAATCTCACTGTGACCTTGGAATTAAAATGGATCATTTGAATTCTTACTAAGGCATTCAGAATTAGCCTGGATGCCAGCCGAATTTAGCCCCGCCCACAACATTTGAGGTCGGCAATTCGCATTCTGATTAGAATTGAGTATGGCCACACGTCAGGCTATTTCAGATTATGTGTGCTACCCAAATAATGACATGGTGCTTTCACACTTGGTTCGATTGCCTGGACCGAACCCGAGTTCGATTGCTCCCCCTCCCCCTGCTGGACCGTGTTCATATTATATTATTTGGGTCTGAACCGAGGTGCGTTTGAGTCATCAAAGCAGCAGCTGTTTACCCCGTTGCTTGGTAACGACGTTGAGCGAGAAGGTGGCAAAATGAATAGAGTTGTTCACCTAACTTTTATATTTTTGTTTTTAAACCGTTGGTTTCTTGCGTCTATCTGCCGCGGATGTACTTCAAATGCTCTAAAGAACGCTGACGATGAGCAGAAATTAGATTTACAGCTCTCTGCTGTCAGGACTCGAGTAGGCTACGGTTCGACGGTGCGCACCCGAGTTCGGAAGACAGCGTTCACGTTAGTAGTAAAAAAAAAACAGTAATGACAGAATATTCTGTTTGGTTTGGTCTATTTTTAAGTGACCGGACCACACGTTTGATGTGGTTATTTCACAGCAGGCATACACGCAGGTTCGAAGACTCGTTCTCACTCCCTACAGTGCACTAAAATATCAAGGTAAAAGTCATCATAGTGTGCGTAGTGTAGACCCAGCTCCCAACCCAACTTTGAGAATAGATCAACAGCAATATTTTTTTTATCGCCCGATAAGAGTCTCACGTTAAAGGTGCACTATGTAGGATTTTTGCTGTCAAATATCCAAAAACCACCAGGCCAGTGTTAAATATTTTGTTCTGTTGAGTTCTTACAATGTCCCAATTGTTTCCAACTATTTGTAAATTGTGAGAAAATCGCTATTTTTACCAGTGAACCGGGACATGTGAGCATAGCGTGTGAGGGAGTCGCCTGTCAATTGTGTCATATCTGCGTTACCCTCGTTTACGGTTTTATTTAGCAGAAGCGCTTTACTCTCACTGGAGTGTGAACAAGTGTCACAGCAGCCGCCGAGCGAACGCACAGAGTAACGGCATAACATCATTTTAAACACACTCAAATGTCTCTGATATGATAAACAGAGCTGCGTTACCTCATACTCATGACCTGGAAAAGCGGAGATTGCACCGGCGACTGTGTCCCGTCATAATAAAAAATAACAATTGTTTGCGTAACAATCTCTCCCAACGGCCTTGCTCATCTACACAGCACTCGCTCCTGTTCTGCTTCATACTACAGTAAAGTTAATAATCACATCCATGAACATGATTTCTGCCGGAGTCCTGTCCCGATTCTTCCCCACCGGCTGTGAGGTGAAGACCTCATGTCCCAAGATTCTGCGCTCAATCTTGACGTCATCAAACTACACCATTGTTTTGAACAGGTGACCGCTAGCGGACAGAAAAGTTACATAGTGCACCTTTAACCCAGCACGTTAACACGATAACGGCCCACCACTAATACACACACACACACACACACAAATTCGTTTTTAAAAATTGCAAAAAAACAAGAAAAGTTTACATGTTGAATCATTTATCCAGAGAGAGAGAGAGAGAGAGAGAGAGAGAGAGAGAGAGAGAGATTCGTACCTGCATCTGTTCAGCATCTCTATTAACAACGAAGATGTGCGTTTATTACTTAAAAATATAAATATAATGTAGTGATCCAGTAGCTTAGCTATTTTATGACTAAATGCATGGGCATCGGAAGCAAAAAAATTGTGGGTGGGTCCCTAAAGTTTTACTTAAGGAAGATGCCAATTACATAAAGTACAAATATACCGCTTTGCTTGCTAAACGTATAGTTCGAAAAGACAAAATTACGGAAATTGCCATATTATTGAGAGCGGCAGTAGTGTAGGGGTAAGAGGCTCGGCATCTAGTTTTGACACAAATCGACCCGCGGTTCGAGTCCGCCTTTTGCCGAACTTAATTTTCTCCCTTTTCCCATCACATATCAGATCGGAAAGGCATTTATTTTCAATAAAAATTTAGAAAATATTAGAAAAGTGGAAATAAAGCGTCTAACATGTGTTTAATAATAAGTGTTTCTCGATTAGGGGTAGGTAAACAGACATGTGCTTAATGTTATGCTGGGTACACACCAAAAGATTTTTTACATCTTATAAGATTTTCAAAATGTGATAGACCACACACATGAGGACAAATAATCCTAGATTTAACCGTTTTGCTCCTATAGTGTGTGGTGTGCCATGATGTGACAAAGACAGCACACCACACACGAACAGATTTTCAACCAGAGTCCCGAGTGTAAACACAGGAAATCACGCAAAATCTCACGAGACTGGTTTTTATAAAGTAATGAAAATGTCCTGGTTTTCATTATATTCCATTGGGCCATTACATTGACCCGCACCGCTGCAAAATCTTCACATGATTAGTAATATCACGACATTGTAAAAGCACAACAGCCAACGTCATCTTGGAATAAACACAAATTTAGTCTGCTTACACTTTAGGGCTGTGATAATAATCTTATTTTATTTTCGCTTCCAATGATTATACAAAGAAGATATGAGGTAAAACTATTATAAACTATATCCGCGTTCCGTCTAGAGCGAATTCCTTCCCTCCTCAGCGCGCGCTGTCATTTCTCCCTGAACATAAACTTAACGTCAGACTCAGCACAATGTGTGATTGTTGTCAAATGCAGTCTCTACTTTGGCTAAATTGCAGGACGTGTTTGATCAAATTTAAAGAACTATAATCCGCGCCCGCGGAATATACGCTGTTTCCAAGGTGTGTGTATGTGTGTGTGTGTGTGTGTGCGCGCGCGCGTGCACATATGCTTCGTGTGCGCGATTAAACCATCAAATCTACCAAACAGCCTATATGTCAAAATGACCGGCTTGAGAGTATTCTCTTAAACACAGTTTATATCTTAAAGGTGCGTATAGTTTGGAGAAATCAATGGGAGAATAATTAGAGCTGCATTCGGTCTTAAGGGGCAGCATCTAATAAACCTGCCATTAATGTCAATCAAACAACTAAAGGAAAAGAGAAAATTACTCGCAGCTCTTGCATGAATAACTTTACTTTTAAAAAGCATTAATCTATCAAAAGTGAAAACTATGCAATGTTATTTTACATTTCATTACTTTATTAGACTTCATAAGATTCTTTATTATTATTATTATTTTAGATTTTTAAAGATTCTTTGATTAGCCTAATAAAAAGTTAAAATGATATTTAACAATGTAATATTTAACAATATTAGGCTATTGTTTTGTTCTGTATTTTTGATTAAATAAATGCAGGCTTGATAAGCATAAGATAATTCTTGCAAAAACACGAAATATTATCCAAACTTTATACACACACACACACACACACACACACAGTCACACACACAGGCCTACTACATATATATGACGGCATATGGAGACGTGGTCTGTACATGTCACACTTTATGCTGCGCCGACCGCGCTTCTGTATTCCCTCAGTGTGCTTTCTGATTGGATATTATTGCGTTTCACGTGAGTGTGCGCGCGTTTGTCCTCGGGTTCCCCACACATCAGGATTTCTGATCGTAAATATTCAACATGTTGAATATTTACGATTCATCGGGACGGCTCCGAGGTTCTTCCGAGCAGGTTCGGACACTCTTAACACACTTCACACCACAGGAACATCTGATAAGATAATCTTCAGAACCATCAAGATAATCGGGACCGAGCTAAGATTGTCGGAAGGAAATCGGCCCAAAATAAGCCCGATTATCTTTTGGTGTGTACCCAGCATTAGAGACGATAAAAGTGAGTGGGTCCAATATCATTGATCGTAAAAAGTGGGTGGGTCTTGTCCCACCCTCATACTATGGTTCCGATGCCCATGACTAAATGTCACGGGGCAGCATTGATAACAAGTGTCTTTGCTCCTGAATGTTTGTGTGTGTGCGCAGCGCGATCTTCACTCTGTGTGCGAGTGACATAGGCATATGTGTGTGTGTGTGTGCTTCAATGAAAACAGCACATTAATATTAAACTGTGGAACTACCTGTGCATTAAACGATTTTAATTGCACACCTTCCAGCCAATCAGAATCGAGTATTCAGACAGACCATGGCATAAAACAAGTCAACCTCATAAATCAACTAGTGGGACTAGCTGACTACGTGACCGCCATGAGCTATCTCTATATAGAAGCCTACCATATAAAAGTAGTAGACTTCTGAAGCCTTTATTTGATGAATAGAGAGCATTTAAATTTCAGTGAAAAGACATTTGTTTCCCTATAATGCATCTGGCATTATGCAGCCGTATATACATTAACAGACAACAGAACATAATAACTAATGTTACCTTTTAGGCTATAATGCATAATAATAAAAAGCATGATGAAAGACCTCACAACAACATGGTCGTGACGAAGGGCTATAATTGGGCTGGACTGATTACCCATAATAACCCTGTGGAAAGAGAGGAACAGACTGCGGCATTACATTTTGATTACACAGCATAACATTACCGCACAGCTCCTTTATAATACATTACTGCTTAAAACCAAGTTTAATCTTTATCTGGAGAACAGACCCTCGACGTGTCTGTAAACTCAAGTCAGAGCATTATTTAGGGATGGTTTATACAAAAAATCAAATTTCTCTCATCACTTACCCGTAGCCATGTTGTTCCACACCTGTATGTGTTTCTTTCTTCTGTTGAACACAAAAGAAGATATTTTGAAGAATCACCAGACAGTCAGTGAAAAAATACTATGGAAGTCAATGGGGTCCTACCACTGTCTGTCAGCATTCTTCAAAATATCTTCTTTTGTGTTCAACAGAAGAAAGAAACTCATTCAGGTGTGGAACAACTTGACAATGGGTAAATGATGAGAGCATTTTCGTTCACTTCCAGTATTGTTATTGTTAACTAAAACTATTAAAACTAGTTGAAGCTGAAATAAACTACAATACAAATATTAGAAAATCTGAAACTAGTTTTTAAAACAAGTTGAAATACTTAAATTACTAAAACTAACTTTTTTAAAGTAATAAAAATGACAAAGCACACAACAAACTTATTCAAACTTAAACATTTTAATTTGATAATATAAGAAAGTTCATGTAAAATATTAATAAATACTGTAATAGTAGAAAAATAATACTAAAATAAAACATACCTGCGTCCAAATATGTCTATTATACTAATATATTCTGCAATTATATATATATATATATATATATATATATATATATATATATATATATATATATATATTTCTTCTTGTGCACAATTTTGGACGTAGTTTAGATGTAATAAACGCTTAAAACGGTTATTCTGTAACATTGTGGTCACATGACCTTGTGCAATTCAGCAAGTGCCGTCTAGTCATTATCTTATCTCCATTTTTAATCCAATTTTGTGTAAACATTTCTAAAAGCGATAGTTCACTCAAAAATTTTAATTCCTTCATTTACTCACCGTCATGTCGAGGAAAGAAAGCCTACAGGTTTGGAACAGCATGAGTAGAATTGATATAGAACTGATATTCTGTGGTAATCAATGCAGACATTAATTTAAAATGTTCCTGAATGTCAGTTTTGATTCCTGTGCTTTTGTGAACAGCAGGTGCAGGTTCTCTGAACAGAGCTTGATAAGAGCCCCGCCTGCAAAAATGTGCGTGTTCATTTATGACCCGTCACCTTCTCCTTAATAACTTGGTTAAAGCTGTCCAGAGAAGACAGCACACACACTTAAGTGCATGAGTTTCCCAATTAGTGGTATCTGTTGAAGCTCAAACGAAATGTAATTGTCAGGTCGCTCTTGCTATGACATATACTAACAGCTTTTATCCTTCTTTTGGCAGACTGACAGCAGATCACATGAAAGTACCAAGCTACGGCCTCTTTAGAAGCTCTGCAGTCGCTGATTTACAACGGATGTTAAGATGATATTCGAGGATCTTAATATTAGTAGTCTTTGGAACTGAAGCCAGAACCAGTTCGTAATGACATCACCGTGACATCATACTGGCTGGCGTACAGAAGGGTTCTGTTCGGAACACTGAGCATCTTTGTGACTCTGAATGTAGTCACTGTTGCCATGGTAACTATCGACCTCCCTCCTGACCTCACACTCCTCACATTCTGGTATTTTGGAGTCACCATGGCTGGGCATTACCAGATCAACTCTATGTCTCTGCAATAACAGACTTTTCTGAATCTATTCCTTTTTTCTTAGACACATTAATTCGAAAAAAGGATCCGAAAAGGCTCGTTTAAGTGTAACCGGTCCTATTCGACCTGCTCTGAGCAGGATTCGAACGGGCGTCTCTGGCATGGGAGGTTTACACTCACAGCTCTTACTAGCTTTTCTCCTTTACACTCATCCTCTAAACCTCACTCCCATCCGGGTCACGGCACCAAATATAACCGGTCCTACTCGACCCCCTCCGAGCGGGATGCGGGTGCGCTAACAAGGACGTTAAAGACCGCTTACTGGTTTGCTTCCGCTACATAAGTATGTTACATATGTAAGCACGAAAACATAACTTATTCAAAATGTTAAGCACTAACATGAGCTGTTGACATGACTACTAAATGGAAATGACATTAACATTAGACTGTAGTTTTCTTACACACTTTGATAGTTACATCACTATTACAATTAACACATATATTAATAGCATTTACTAATCAAAGAGTTCTTATATTTATTCTATTTCAGGTTATTGACCTGTGATTGTACCAATTTTTTGTGACTCGTGAATTCTGTATATGAAATAAAAAAATATGAGATTTTAAGAAATTGAATTTTATGGAAAAATTGTCTATTTGCATCTACATTCCTAGAAATAAAGGTGCCAAGACAAGTGTTTTCAGAGCGATGCATTAGAAGATTTATTTGGGCTTCCCAAAGAACGTATTAAATGTTCCATTGAAGTTTATTTACACTCTTATTTTTAAATGCTGTTTGTTCTTAAGTACATTTCTAGGCCATTATAGTCCAGGCAAAGTAGCGTTTTACGACAGACTAATTGTAAAATATATTTTTTTCATCTTAGATCATTTCTATGAGGTGTCCACAACAACATACTAATAGTCCTAAGAAATCCTAGTTGAGGAAATATGTTAAATTCTCATCAATCTGAGATTTGCCAAAAAATCCAGACAACAATACACCCCAATGGGGCAATGTTTTTCCTTTACTCCTATGGAAATTAAACTTTGCACAATGAAAGTATTTTTTGTTATGTTTTACAAGTTTCTTTGAAAATGTATTTGACTGTGCAAATGAGCTATACAATATGCCCAAAATACACCCAAATAGGCTTATTTTAAGTATACATGAAAAGTAACTTATTGCATTTTGCAAAGTAGGCTGAACTGCATAGTAGGGCCAATCTTCATCCAGTCATCCTACTGCCAATGGGTGATGGCAATGCTGCTTTTAGACAGGCCTCTAACCTGAAAACTGCCTGGCTTGGTAGTACCTGCCAGGAGTATAACCCCCACCGGTATAGTCTTCAGGGTTACGGAGGCACCATGACAAGGTAGCAACAACAACTTCCACGTTGAGCACTGGCACAGTTCACACTATTGCTGCCTTCTGCTCATAGAACAACCATTGTGTTTATCACTGAATGATTCATTACATATTTTACACTTCTCCATTTATCCCTGAAAAAGAAAACAGTGTTGTCTAGCAATGAAATTAGGCCCAGTAGAATTTTCTAGTGCTAGCAAGCTAACGCTAAGCTAATTTTAGCTAAGGACCCTCAAATATGATCAACCTTTTATGAGGGACACCCTTCCTAAAATCCATCACGTACAGCTCACGTACTGCGTTAAGAAATACTGCCGTACAACCACAAGTGAGCAAGATAAAGGGGACTATAGTGAGAAAAACTCACTAGAAAGATAAAAAAGAAAACATATATACAATTCCAGAAAGTATGTATACGGCAAGAATGGAGAGAAACATTTAGAAATTAAACAGAATGTTCGGCAAACTTTTACCAGTTTTGTTCTTTTTATTCTCTGAAACTTTCTGTTGGAGGACCCCTGGGGGTCCCCGAACCCCAGTTTGAAAACCCCTGGACTAGGCAATGCTTCTTGAAGATAAAAAGTAGCTTAATCAAAATCTGTCTACAGTATTTAACAAACCATTTTAGCACTAAAACTAGCTCCTAAATCCATTAAATGCTAGGAGTAGTCAAGAGGACTCCTAAGCCACTAAGACCAAATCACAAAAAATACTAATGGATGTTGCCGCAATCCGCCCAAAGACACTATACAACATTGAGGCAAAAGTGATAATAAATGTTAGCCTGGATGCCAGCCGAATTTAGCCCCGCCCTCAACACAGCTCTGGCAATTTGGTCAGGACTCGATCTATAGAGGAGTAATTATGCCTGAACAGAAACCATTCGGACCAATGAAATCATCAGGGCGGGCTTTAGACGATGATGGACAGATGATCAACAGTCACGTAATCATCCACGTCATCAAAGGCGCTTTGGGTTGAATTTGCTCTTATCCTAAACGGAGAACATGCTCGTATATGCATTCACCTTCACTATTTCTCTCAGAAACGATGATCGTGTTGGGAAGTACTCTGTGTATCCTTTAATTATTTTATTACAATACTGGCAAAGATCGTTTACACTTATCTTTTTCTTCTAACGTTACTTAATCCAGCGCGCGTGCAGACAGGGTTGCCATGTTTTTTTTGCAATGTCGCACAATTACGACTCAAAACTAGCCTAATAGCTTTCCGGGGGGGTTCTCCGGGAAAAAATGGCGTTTGGGGGGCAAAATATGTTATTTGGCAAGGTTGCCTGCTAAAATTTGCATTCTTGGGTCTATATATCATATAATTGGGGTCGCTTCAACCTGCAGACATGGAGAACAACCCGCGGGAAAAACACAGACTTGGCAACACAGTGCAGTTGAGTTCTGCTGACATTTGAAAACTAACGTTATGCAGATTACCTGTGGCAGTTGTTTTTACGAGTTTACACGTACAAATGATCGAATATAGTAAAGAAATATAAGCATATTAGGCGCATTGTCCGAGGGGATTGAGGGCTCCGAGCTTGGAATTTAGCCCAAACTCAGAGTTCTGCCCTGTATCCCAGACCGGTAGTGAGGAACGGGGTTGGTGGAGGGATGCAGAAAACTGTCGAGTTAACTTTGTGAGATGATAAACTCTCGAGATGCAGACATTTACGAGGCTGACAATTAGCTTAACATATAGTTTAATTTGTGACACTGGCCCTACTTTTTTAAATCTTTATTTGAATATGGCAATATTCTAATTTTAAACATTTTATTTGAATATAGTAACATGAAACCTCATTCAACAAAATATTTCTATAATAAAAAAAAATCACTGACAGAGACCCCTCCCCTATCAGCCAATCACTGTGGTCATAGTTAGTAAGGGTGATGACATCATCCATAGCAACGAGGTTAACCCCGCACTCACTCTTAACTCATAACTAAGAACTTTTACTGCCATTTAGGAGGACTCTTAGTGCTAAGATCAAATGTTTTGTGAATACGGCCCCTGGACACCTCATAAAAATGATCTAAGCTGAAAACAATTCTTTTGCAATTAGTTCTATTTTTGGCTCCAAAATGAGTTACTTTGCCTGGACTATTACAAAACCTTGAACTCTTCATCATGTTCCTCAAACCATTCCTGAACAACGTGTGCAGTGTGACAGGCTGCATTATCCAGCTGAAAGAGGCCACTTCCACCAGGAACACCAGTGTGAAAGGGTGTACCTGGCTGGTCTGCAACAATGTTTGTAGGTGGCATGTGTCAAATTTACATTCACGTGAATGGCCAGACCCAAGGTTTCCTAGCAGAACATTTCTTCAGAGCGCTACACTCACTTGTCATTGTCCCGCAGTGAATCTTGGTGCCAATACCTTTACAGCAGTCCATGTGATGTAAAAGAAAACAGAACTCTTCAGACCAGGCGACCTTCTTCCACTGCTCCAAGGTCTAGTACCCACGTGCACACGCCCATTGTATGCGCTTTCACCGGTGGACGGGGTCATCATACACTGAAAAAAGCTAAAGCAACATGATTGCAATACACCGATCAGGTATAACAATAAGGTGAAGTGAATAACGCTGATTATCTCTTCATTACGGCTCCTGATAGTGAGTGGGATATATTAGGCAGCAAGTGAACATATTGTCCTTAAAGTTGATGTGTTAGAAGCAGGAAAAATGGGCAAGCGTAAGGATTTGAGTGAGTTTGACAAGGGACAAATTGTGATGGCTAGACGACTGGGTCAGAGCATCTCCAAACTGCAGCTCTTGTGGGGTGTTCCCTGTCTGCAGTGGTCCGGATCTATCAAAAGTGCTCCAAGGAAGGAACAGTGGAGAACCGGCTCAGGCTCATTGATGCACGAGAGGAGTTAAGGCTGGCCCGTGTGGTCCGATCAAACAGACCCTAACTATGTAAATCTTACCAACCCAAAACTTTGGAACGGTACATTGTATATATAGATCTATGGAGATTAAAAAATTAATGTTTCATAGGTTCTTCAGGTCAGTATTTAGATTTTTAAGTTCTTCAAAACACCAACACATGATGGTTTGCAAATGAACAAGACTAAAAAGTTTTAAGTTGATGATAAAAAGGCTGTAAATCCCTTTTAGTTCTAACCAAATTGTTTATTTTAGGAATACTGCAAACCAGAAAATGTTTCTGCAGTATAAAATAAGAAATGAGAGTTTAAAACAGAAATTCACTCGCACTGTTCCAAACCCCAAGAAACTCGATGAAAGCGAGTCCTTGCAGAACATCACACAATCACAGGGATGTCATTTATCATCTGACCACTGCTCAAAAGAAACTTGGCCACAAATGCTATTCGTTTTTTTGCTTTATACATGGAATTATTGACCTCAATGGAAAACCTTGGGAGACTCAGTGCTTAGAAAAGTGCACGCCTCTCCACAGAAAGATGCATGATTTGAATCGTTTTATAGAACCAAGTTTGACACATGAATTAAAAAAAAAAAATGATGTGGGATAAATCAATCATAATTAATACTGCAGTATACATTTATGGATTGATGCGCTTGATAACTCTTTTTAATGTATGCCCCGTTCTTTATTCCTCATTCATGCATGTTTCTTTATTACTCTAAAGTGTCATGAACTTTAAGTAGTACTGTGCTACGTATATTTACAATTTAAAATATAGAAAATCTCAAACGATATCACTTTATATCGTGGCCAGTTATAGTTTGGGAAGGTTTATAAGGTCCAAATGAATAAATAATAAGATAAAATAATAAATACATTTACATACATAAATATAAATACATAATTAATAAAAAAACTAAATAAATAAATAGATTAAATACAAATTAATAAATAGAAACAGATTAAAATAATAAAAGTATGATTAAAATGAATAAAACAACAAGTACAGTACTATAGTTAATAGAACAAGAACTTCAATACTAAATATTTTACTAAATAATATTTTTTTTATTTATTTTTCAATTTATAAATTTATTAGGGCTGTCAAACAATTAATTGCAATTTATCGCATCTAAAATAAAATTGTGTTTACATATGTACGTGTACTGTGTATAATGATGTATATTTGAGCACACACACGTAGAACTGCCTTAATTCTACGTGGCATTGATTCATCAAGGTGCTGAAAGCATTCTTTAGAAATGTTGGCCCATATTGATAGGATAGCATCTTGCAGTTGATGGAGATTTGTGGGATGCACATCCAGGGCATGAAGCTCCGTTCCACCACATCCCAAAGATGCTCTATTGGGTTGAGATCTGGTGACTGTGGGGGCCATTTTAGTACAGTGAACTCATTGTCATGTTCAAGAAACCAATTTGAAATGGTTGGAGCTTTGTGACATGGTGCATTATCCTGCTGGAAGTAGCCATCAGAGGATGGGTACATGGTGGTCATAAAGGGATGGACATGGTCAGAAACAATGCTCAGGTAGGCCGTGGCATTTAAACGATGCCCAATTGGCACTAAGGGGCCTAAAGTGTGCCAAGAAAACATCCCCCACACCATTACACCCCCACCACCAGCCTGCACAGTGGTAACAAGGCATGATGGATCCATGTTCTCATTCTGTTTACGCCAAATTCTGACTCTACCTTCTGAATTTCTCAACAGAAATCCAGACTCATCAGACCAGGCAACATTTTTCCAGTCTTCAACTGTCCAATTTTGGTGAGCTTGTGCAAATTGTAGCCTCTTTTTCCTATTTGTAGTGGAGATGAGTGGTACCCGGTGGGGTCTTCTGCTGTTGTAGCCCATCCGCCTCAAGGTTGTGTGTTGTGGCTTCACAAATGCTTTGCTGCATACCTCGGTTGTAACGAGTGGTTATTTCAGTCAAAGTTGCTCTTCTATCAGCTTGAATCAGTCGGCCCATTCTCCTCTGACCTCTAGCATCAACAAGGCATTTTCTCCCACAGGACTGCGGCATACTGGATGTTTTTCCCTTTTCACACCATTCTTTGTAAACCCTAGAAATGGTTGTGTGTGAAAATCCCAGTAACTGAGCAGATTGTGAAATACTCAGACCGGCCCGTCTGGCACCAACAACCATGGCACGCTCAAAATTGCTTAAATCCCCTTTCTTTCCCATTCTGACATTCAGTTTGGAGTTCAGGAGATTGTCTTGACCAGGACCACACCCCTAAATGCATTGAAGCAACTGCCATGTGATTGGTTGATTAGATAATTGCATTAATGAGAAATTGAACAGGTGTTCCTAATAATCCTTTAGGTGAGTGTGTATGCATTCATTTTTAGATGACTTTCCTTCCTGATTGTTCCTGAAAATGGCGATGAGCTTCAGTTTTGTAGTGTGCTCGTCTTTACGCATGTTCTCTGAGTTACGTGATCAGATGCACACTCTCAGTCTCATGACCCGCTCTGCAGCTGTCTGCCTGTTAGTCATCAGCTGTAATCATTCTCTTCAGATCTCAATCGTGGATCTGTGACTCCGATACCAGTGGTGACAGATGTGCCGTATGCAGAAAACACATAAATAGGAGACGCATGCGGGGAACAATAAGCTGCTAAAACAACAGAGGTCAAATGAGAAGGACATTCCATGGAGGGTCCCACTTGTCGACTGGTTGTAGCAAACTTGCAAGTGAGGAAAGCCTGTTGTTACTTACACAGCCACCAGATGTCACCATTGCACAGTCAAAGGCTAACGCGCTTGCAATTGCTAAATGCTGAATGTTCAAGTTTTCTCTGAGAACTCATTGAGTGTTCGAGGTAGTGTTTGGAGGAATAAATGGATGAATTTAGCAACTTTATCAGTTGATTCCAGGCATAAATCGCTAATTTGGTACTGCTAGAAAGCTTACAAAAATGCTATACGAGTTCACTGTAGGGACAAATATTAACCATACATTCATACAGGAAACCATTGGCATGAAAAGGACACCTGGTTATGACTAGTTGGACTGAGATAGCCTACATGAGTCACATTGTGCTTTCCAAAACCAACAGCTAAAGAGATGTTGTACTGCCCAGTTTTGCATGTTTGAAAGGTTACAAATTTGTTCAATTTATGTCACACAAGCTGACTAGTCCACACTGCTGAAGAAGAAACAAACATTTTAAACCAAATTCTTGTTGTTTTCTGGTCTCAGCTTAATGGTCAACCTGGTCATGCTGATATTCAGACAGATTTTTGGGCACTTAGTTAGTTGAAAACTAGGCGACAAGTCCCCAAAACACTTCTAATACCATCAGAGATGGTCATACTAACTAGTGAAAGCCAGTTTGGTGGCTAGTTAAGAACAGCTAAGGCTAGTTTAATACTTTTTTTTCAGTGGGACAAGGCTTTACTGATAAAAAGATAAGCGCACTAGTATGTAGAGTCTGTTTTCTTTAGCAGTCTAAGTTATATTATCGCCCAGCTAAATGCGACTAAGGCATGAAGATATTATAAAGATTACCCTCAAGACTTTCTGCAAAGCTGCTTTGAAACAATATGTATTCTGAAAAGTGCTATACAAATAAAACTAATCAAATCTCTTTTAACACGAATCGTCGCATTTGGTCTCCTGGCCTCCAGGCTGCAATCTGTTGGAATTAAAAGGTCTCACCCCAATCAACTGTACTGATCTCAAACCAGTGATTAAGAACATCTCTAACACTAGGAGATCAACAGTGTGCAGGGAAGGTCTGCAATGAAGAAAACATCGGAAAAAACATGTACGGCTCCAAACCAGGGAATCACCATAATCAGAGAACAACTGAACAGAGAGACCTATCGGATTCCTCTGTAACCGTACACGGCCTGGAGACTGATTGGGTTGGGATTTTGATGGGACTTCACTGCCCCATACTTCACCTCTGATTTGTGGTATTATCTCCGTACACTGCCCTTGTCTTCCTCTGAGTGTCTCGCTTTGGTCTATTGTGACCCCACCATCACCATCACCCCTGGCTGTCTGCGGCTCCTTGCAACCTCCCAATATGCTTCCCATTACGGCCAAAAGACCAGTGAGGCAGTCCCTCGAAACATGTGGTTTTCTTTAGAGCAGGTGAAACAATGTAAGAAAATAGATCCGTCATTCACTGCATTCCAGGGGTCAGGAGAGAGCAGCGTTAAATCATGGAAAGACTAATCCTGGAAAGATTGTGGTTGGACTTTACGGTGGTGCTGTGTAAAACTCTGTAGGGGTCTAAAAGTGCATCGTACCCTTGCTAGCATGACTGTTACGGTCATGTGGAGCGAGATGGAGGACTGAAAACATGCAGTCCACTCTCAACGCATCCACCAACCAGGTGTTTTCACTCAAATCTCAAAGGAACAGACTAATTTGATTTTGCGAGTTTAGATGGTGTTTTGTGGCCCTTTATGTAGAACTTAAACGTTATAAGCGATGTGTTGGCCCTTTTTGAGGTTGCAAATGGGACTTACATTCATTCCAGAACATTTAACAAAAAAAAGCGTGTATACAATACTGTGCAAAAGTCTTATGCTCGCTAGTATTTTTACACACAAAAAGTGTAAATCCAGTTATTTATATCTTTTGCTGTAGTGTGTCGGTAGGAAATATCAGTTTACATTTCTACATTAATTGCCATTAGTTTTAATAATCCTGTGAGATTTTTGTATGCATAAAGAGTCTGATAATAGTCTCTCTGCTCCACATGGAGATCTGATCTCATCTTCATCGAGTCCGTCTGTGATTACATGAAGAAACTCCAGAAGAACTGAGGCAACGTCTGCCAGACACTTAAGGAACCCTTCCTGCAGAACTACAGGAACAGGTGCAGGAAGAGATGCAGGAGACAAAAGCCGTTTCAAATGCTAAAATAAACCCCAAATATCCATTTGATTTAGTTCATAGAAGTTCATTCATAAATAATAGCTATTTATGTCATTTTTTCTGACAGCATTCTCACTTTAAAGCATTCTGACGAGTGCCTGAACTTTTCCCAGTGCTGTGGTTTTGCAGGAAGGTTTCCTCAAGTGTCTGGGAGATGTTGCCTCAGTTCTTCAGGATTTAGCCCGTCTCAGTTTCTTCATGTAATCACAGACGGACTCGATGATGCTGAGATCAGACCGGCTGCTGTCAGACTTCTTGTGCATTAAAAAATAAAATCTCACTGGATTATTACAATTAATGGCAAAATGAATGTAAACTGATATTTCCTACTGACACACTACAGCAAAATATATATGTAGCAAGCAGCGAGGCTAAGGGAACATGAGAGCGGGACGAGGCTGAGGGACCATGAGAGTGGGACGAGGCTGAGGGAACATGAGAGCGGGACGAGGCTGAGGGACCATGAGAGCGGGACGAGGCTGAGGGAACATGAGAGCGGGACGAGGCTGAGGGAACATGAGAGTTGGACGAGGCTGAGGGAACATGAGAGCGGGGAGGCTGAGGGAACATGAGAGCGGGACGAGGCTGAGGGAACATGAGAGCGGGACGAGGCTGAGGGAACATGAGAGCGGGACGAGGCTGAGGAACATGAGAGTGGGGCGAGGCTGAGGGAACATGAGAGCGGGGCGAGGCTGAGGGAACATGAGAGCGGGACGAGGCTGAGGGAACATGAGAGCGGGACGAGGCTGAGGGAACATGAGAGCGGGACGAGGCTGAGGGAACATGAGAGCGGGACGAGGCTGAGGGAACATGAGAGCGGGGACGAGGCTGAGGGAACATGAGAGCGGGGCGAGGCTGAGGGAACATGAGAGCGGGGCGAGGCTGAGGGACCATGAGAGCGGGGCGAGGCTGAGGGAACATGAGAGCGGGGCGAGGCTGAGGGAACATGAGAGCGGGACGAGGCTGAGGAACATGAGAGCGGGGACGAGGCTGAGGGAACATGAGAGAGGGACGAGGCTGAGGAACATGAGGCGGGGCGAGGCTGAGGGAACATGAGAGCGGGGCGAGGCTGAGGAACATGAGAGCGGGGACGAGGCTGAGGAACATGAGAGCGGGGACGAGGCTGAGGGAACATGAGAGCGGGGCGAGGCTGAGGAACATGAGAGAGGGCGAGGCTGAGGAACATGAGAGGCGGGGCGAGGCTGAGGAACATGAGAGAGGGACGAGGCTGAGGGAACATGAGAGCGGGACGAGGCTGAGGGAACATGAGAGCGGGACGAGGCTGAGGGAACATGAGAGCGGGACGAGGCTGAGGGAACATGAGAGCGGGACGAGGCTGAGGGAACATGAGAGCGGGACGAGGCTGAGGGACCACTCGTGTCTCATTGAGGAGTGACAGGAACATAAAGGAGGAGCGACGACAGTGAAGGACGAGAAAGGACCAGGCCTGGATTTTATGTTGTGTTTTCTTTCCGTGTTGTCTGTGTTTGCGGCAGCCGTCCGTTTTACTTTCATTTTGTGTTGATTTATTTTATTAAAGTCTTTAAATGTTCGCCGGATACAGTAAGCCTGCTGATACAGTAAACCTGCTGATACAGTAAGCCTGCTGATACAGTAAACCTGCTGATACAGAAATCCTGCTAATACAGTAAACCTGCTGATACAGTAAGCCTGCTGATACAGTAAACCTGCTGATACAGTAAGCCTGCTGATACAGTAAACCTGCTGATACAGTAATCCTGCTAATACAGTAAGCCTGCTGATACAGTAATCCTGCTAATACAGTGAGCCTGCTGATACAGTAAGCCTGCTGATACAGTAAGCCTGCTGATACAGTAAACCTCCTGATACAGTAAACCTGCTGATACAGTAAGCCTGCTGATACAGTAAGCCTGCTGATACAGTAAGCAAGCTGATACGGTAAGCCTGCTGATACAGTAAGCAAGCTGATACAGTAAGCCTGCTGATACAGTAAACCTGCTGATACACTAAGCCTGCTGATACAGTAAGCCTGCTGATACAGTAAGCAAGCTGATACGGTAAGCCTGCTGATACAGTAAGCAAGCTATATATATATATATATATATATATCAGTAAACCTGCTGATACAGTAAGCCTGCTGATACAGTAAACCTTATATATATATATATATATATATATATATATATATATATATATATATATATATATATATATATGTATATATATATGATACAGTAAGCCTGCTGATACAGTAAGCCTGCTGATACAGTAAGCCTGCTGATACAGTAAGCCTGCTGATACGGTAAGCCTGCTGATACAGTAAGCAAGCTGATACGGTAAGCCTGCTGATACAGTAAGCAAGCTGATACGGTAAGCCTGCTGATACAGTAAGCCTGCTGATACAGTAAGCAAGCTGATACGATAAGCCTGCTGATACAGTAAACCTGCTGATACAGTAAGCCTGCTGATACGGTAAACCTGCTGATACGGTAAACCTGCTGATACGGTAAGCCTGCTGATACGGTAAACCTGCTGATACAGTAAGCCTGCTGATACGGTAAGCCTGCTGATACGGTAAGCCTGCTGATACGGTAAACCTGCTGATACGGTAAACCTGCTGATACGGTAAGCCTGCTGATAGGGTAAGCCTGCTGATACGGTAAACCTGCTGATACGGTAAACCTGCTGATACGGTAAGCCTGCTGATACGGTAAACCTGCTGATGCAGTAAGCCTGCTAATGCAGTAAACCTGCTGATACGGTAAGCCTGCTGATAGGGTAAGCCTGCTGATACGGTAAACCTGCTGATACGGTAAACCTGCTGATACGGTAAACCTGCTGATATGGTAAGCAAGCTGATACAGTAAGCCTGCTGATACAGTAAACCTCCTGATACAGTAAACCTGCTGATACAGTAAACCTGCTGATACAGTAAGCCTGGATTTTATTTTGTGTTTTCTTTCCGTGTTGTCTGTGTTTGCGGCAGCCATCCGTTTTACTTTCATTTTGTGTTGATTTATTTTATTAAAGTCTTTAAATGTTCGCCGGATACAGTAAGCCTGCTGATACAGTAAACCTGCTGATACAGTAAGCCTGCTGATACAGTAAACCTGCTGATACAGTAATCCTGCTAATACAGTGAGCCTGCTGATACAGTAAGCCTGCTGATACAGTAAGCCTGCTGATACAGTAAACCTCCTGATACAGTAAACCTGCTGATACAGTAAACCTGCTGATACAGTAAGCCTGCTGATACAGTAAGCCTGCTGATACAATAAACCTGCTGATACAGTAAGCAAGCTGATACGGTAAGCCTGCTGATACAGTAAGCAAGCTGATACGGTAAGCCTGCTGATACAGTAAGCCTGCTGATACAGTAAGCCTGCTGATACAGTAAACCTGCTGATACAGTAAGCCTGCTGATACAGTAAGCCTGCTGATACAGTAAGCAAGCTGATACGGTAAGCCTGCTGATACAGTAAGCCTGCTGATACAGTAAGCAAGCTGATACGGTAAGCCTGCTGATACAGTAAACCTGCTGATACAGTAAACCTGCTGATACAGTAAACCTGCTTATACAGTAATCCTGCTGATACAGTAAGCCTGCTGATACAGTAAGCCTGCTGATGCAGTAAACCTGCTGATACAGTAAACCTGCTGATACAGTAAGCCTGCTGATACAGTAAGCCTGCTGATACAGTAAACCTGCTGATACAGTAAACCTGCTGATACAGTAAACCTGCTGATACAGTAAACCTGCTGATACAGTAAACCTGCTTATACAGTAATCCTGCTGATACAGTAAGCCTGCTGATGCAGTAAGCCTGCTGATGCAGTAAACCTGCTGATACAGTAAACCTGCTGATACAGTAAGCCTGCTGATACAGTAAGCCTGCTGATACAGTAAGCCTGCTGATGCAGTAAACCTGCTGATACAGTAAACCTGCTGATACAGTAAGCCTGCTGATACAGTAAACCTGCTGATACAGTAAACCTGCTGATACAGTAAGCCTGCTGATACAGTAAACCTGCTGATACAGTAAACCTGCTGATACAGTAAACCTGCTGATACAGTAGACCTGCTACTGTATGCTCTATATGCTCTTGGCTGAATAACCTTTGTAGCTTTATTATGTATCAGTGTATATTTATTTCATGTGAAGACTACTGTTTTTAGATCTTATTTTTAATAACAAAGACAAACTAAAATAACACAAATATTCGTCCACCCCTAGTTCAGGTGTCTTTGTTTACCTTGATGTTCTTGATGTTAAGTTTTAGGGTTGATATAATTATATTACCAAGTCAAGCAAAGAGTTTTTGGTATTTAAATATTTGCATTAAATTTTTTGTTTCTTTGCACTGATGTTAAAATTATATTGTCAGATTTGTGACATACATTTTTGCTAAAACACTGCTGGTCACTTTCGGAAGTTGTAGCAGAAAGAATGTGAAACACATAAACAGTTTCATTCTCAGTTTTGAAATAATTTTTTTAATGTAATTGATCCTTCGCTAAACCACGCCCGAAAACCGCCACAGGCCAATCGTGGCTTAGCAACCGTAACTAGGCGCAGAAGGTCTGTCAAGCTTTCGAGCGAGCGTGCCAAAGCATTGTGCTTATGGATTGTGCAAATCTGATTCCCGGTATCCTATAAATTTAGACAGGGGGTGGAATATTTTTCCTTCCCCAAAATGACGCTGTTCTGTCGATTTGTCCTACCTTGTCAGATTTTCCTAGCCTAGCGCAAAATTATAGCTATATCTATCAATCCATGCTACCGTATCGAAAAATCCTACTGCGTGTTAGCGTCTGTGACTAATTTACGTGAAATAATTCAGTGTAACTTTACTGAGGATTCTTATTGGGGAAAATGATTTTACAGTGCAAAATACAGACTGCAGTGGATCAAGCAGTGTGGGAGAATAAATATACAAAATATAAGCGGAAGAATGTTATCATTGCAAAGTGGTCAGGCTAATGTATTGTGTTTGCTCCACAAGTCTTATGGATAAGCTGTTTGATTTATAATTATTAGATCGTTTTCTAATTTCACTTACCCTGCTGCATGAACATAGCTGTTCCTCACTTTGTGTGTTTCCCCTTTGAATGGACAGCGTATGAGGCGGCTGCTGCTTGTGCTGGGACCTAAAGGCTTTACGTTACCTTAAGTTTTGATGAAATGATACTCTAATCGGTTGCATATTATGCTGAGGATATCTCTCTCGAATGCATACTGCAGTCCCTTTTGTCTTGCTCTCTCAGATATTTCACCTGTTCACCAAAAATGGCATTTATCTCCTTGGGAATGTCTGACACTAAGGAGGGCGGGGCTTAGCAAAGGGTCAATTTAAAATATTTACATTTTTTAAATATAATTTTATAGATTTTATACACTAATAGCAATATCGTATCCCATATCGCATTATTTACCAAGGTATTGCATATTGCATTTTTCTTTAATATCGCACAGCCCTAGTGTAGACTAAAATGGACTAAAATGACTGAATATAATCAACATTTACAAAAGTACAAAACTATGACTACAACAAATAAACTATGTCAAACTTAACAGAACACTGGAGAGGAAGATTGCATTTTGAATGCTGAATGAGGGCCCTTGATAATTGTAACTAGCATTAGCGTTAACACAAGGCTTCCAGCTAACTCCATTAAAGTCATGTGTTCTGTGGCCTCACAGGTGTGTATCACTCCTCCAGTGTAAAATTTTTACATGCACATGCGACCTGGGATAAAAAAGCGTAGCATTTGACCTCCGAAGGTCTGCCTCCAATTGGGTTAGCTGTTTACCTCTTGTTTGTGAATTCCACTCTAACCTGGACTGCATTCAGTCTTGGTTGTGAGTTGCTAACCTCTTCCTTATGAGCAGCGTAATGAGAAACACAAAGGTCGTTTTAACGAGAGCACTGCCAAAACAAACCCGAAGGTTTAAAAATGTGGCCGCTCGCTTTCCACCGACTTCTAAAAGCAGCCGCGTCTCCTAATGCACATTCCAAGCTCCTTTATTTACTGCCGCTCCTGTAAAAGTAGAAATTAAGGTTAGCATTAATTTGTTCTGCAGTTTGTTTTCTCTTTAAGCTAATGAACAAGAGGAGTACAACGGTTTCCCTCCAAAAATACCTGTGGTGACACTTCTTTTCTTGTTCAACTTTTCCATTTCATTAAGGAGCATGGGTGAGGTACGAATGTGTTTTTCTAAGATCATAAACGGCTGAGCACTTTGACTGCTGATTGGAGCTGATATCAGGAAACAGACCATTAAAGGCCATTAAACTTGCATCCCGCGACTGATTACTCAAATGAACGGCGCAGGCTATTTTACGGTTAAACATTTCTCTCTCATTCTACATTATGTTTCATTGCACAGTGCAGTAAATAGCTCTTTAACCACATACGCGCCTGGTCATCTCATCATCTAAATTCAACTGCCGCTGGCACAACCGGCACCAAATGAGTTTTCCTCGGTACCAAAACTTAATTGTAGATCGCAGTGCAACTCAAAACAATCCAAGCAGCTCATTTTTTTGACTTCTGTGACCTAGTGTTCTATCAACAGGATGCCGCTGGAATTCCACAACCTCAATTTATTAACCAAGGTCATGGAGACGCCAATCATCTTCAGATGATGGCCATTTAAAAAATTGTACTAAAGGGGTGTACACGTGATTCTTCATTTCCTGCAGTGTAACGAGGCCTGCGGTTTGGATCGGAGCCAGTTCCGCTGATGGTTTACGCCTCTGCGGGGCAAGACCCATTAGGAAGCTAATGGTCTGCGTCCCTCAGGAAGGATAACTGGTATCTGCAATCAGGCCTGATTTTTATTCCCTGTGTTTAAAGAGTTAATTACATGTCCTGCATCAGGCAGGCTGCTGTAAGCCTTGGGGTTTGGCATTGATTAATGAGAGCCTTAAAATAAGGCTCCGGTTTCAACAGCAGCTTGTAATACAGTCCCATTTAATTGGGTTGGTGAATTTACAGCACGTTTCCTGCAAATTGCATTGTATTTAGTTCTGCTACGGCTACAATATAAACACAACACCAAGCATGACATTTGTAAACTTTATCACTTTTGGGACCCTTTAAAGATACACCAAATCCTGCAACAAATATTGGACTAAAAGTTTTTTTTTTAAGTAGTACTTTTTTAGCATGAGAATACATTAAAATAGTTCATTTTTCCAACAAGTAGCGGTGTAGTATTTTCTAGTGAAACGATGGCAGAAGTTTGGTCAGGACATTTTGTAGCCCTCTTTCCTTTTTTAAACACCCAATAGCCTTTCCTTCAGAATTTTAGACTTAATATTGGTAGTGTTAAAGCTAATACACATGAGACGAAACTAAAAACATGTTTTTTTCTGGTTTTAGTATGAATATGTTAGCCTATAAGCTAGTGTGCTCCAAAACAATAAAAAAATGTAAAAGATATAAGCATTCAAAACTTCAGTCTCTCACTTCCGCCAATATGGATCAATGACTTTGATGACATCACTCCGCACTTCAGCTACTCATAACATTTTCTGTCCAATCAAATGCTCTCTAAAATCTGAACTGTCCCGCCCCCTACATTATAAATAGACGTTGAAGCTGTGGCTGAAATTGGACACTTTAAACACATTTACTATTTTCTACATGGTGATGGCACATATATAGGGGATAGGGAACAATTCAGACAGTGTATGCTCTCCATTGGGCCGAATAAGGTTTGGTTTCACGTTAGTGTCACATGAACCACCACAGCGCGCACACATTCAGCTCCGGTCCAGAGACACGATAGCACAGAGCGGATCATATGCGCAAGTTGGCATTTATTTTAAAACCGTGGAGGAGATTAGGAAGAGAAACGGTTAGAGATTAGGAGGAAACTGTTGCTTTACTGAGCTCAACGGTAAAACGCTATTGGCTGTTTTAAAAGGGGGAGGAGCCTGATCTATCAGCCTGATTCAGTGCAAATCACGTCAACGGATTGAATAATGCTGCATGTTTCAAGGCACTTCAGTGGCCCTTTAAATCGCATGTTATTTAGTTGAAAGCAACACATTACAGTCCGGCTATTTGAAAGGGTATTTCAAATATTTTTAATAATGAGTAGCTTTAAGCTAAAGTCTCCAAGTAGCTTGCCCAACACTGAAAGCTGAATAGATGCTATGCTCAAACATCATCTTTCCTTGTTTTCACTATTAAAAATTGCTCTTAAATGTAACACTGATTTTCTTTTCCCATAGTTACGCCTTTAGATTTCCAAGTAAACACCAGCCTCAGGGATTAGATTAGTCAGGGTTAGAGCAAGTTAAGTTTTGGCAGATCGTTTAACTTAAATCAATTAATCAATGACACAATCAAATAAATCTAAATTTAGGGCTAAATATATGACAAAAAAGTAATTCAGCATCTTGAATACATTTTGTCGCAATTCAGATCAAACATCGATATCATTAATCAGTGCTTTAAACCATCCAAAGTACAGATGTCAGTGAAATACGAGCACTCTGGGAACGATTAAACTCAACTGCACCAAAAGAGAATATCCCATTTTGACCATCTTTGTTTCCAGACTTTGGTATATGACCTGGAAAAAAGAGAAATCAATGGATCTTGTTTAATTAGTGCATGTCACTTTTATGAGCAGTCAAGAATAATCAAATGGAACTACTTAGTGAGCATCAAGCTAAGATCCTTTTTTGTGGCTTGTTGTAGGAAATGAGTCCCAGAGGAAAAACGGCCCTACTAGCATTGATTGATCTATTGCATTTTTCAATCTGTTTGTTGAAAACGCTGTATATTCCTTTTTAATGTTACACACATACTTCAGGAAGTGAACTGTTCAAATGAGCACTTTGAGGCTTTCATCGCAATGTCAACAAAAAATTGTCTTTTACTCAGTTGTTTCCTGTGTCTAATTCCCGTCTTTCAGATCTCCAATGTAATCACACACAAATCCATTATTTTAATGCACAACAGATACCAAGATAACCAACCCTGGTTGCACAGAACAATTTCCGTGGACAGACTTACATGCACACATGTTTAATGGCAACCGATTGCCATAATGCCTTATAATTTGTGAAGCATTTACAAAAAAAGAGTGAAAAAATCTGTTACACCAACAGTGAAAGATGCACCTAAACCACATATAAAACCAGAACATGATTTGGACATGGGCTCTTTTTACTACCTAGCCTGAGCCACCTAGTATACACCCAACCAGTAAGACCCTAGAACCCACAAACAACTACCTAGGACACCTTATGCCCAAAAAACCACCCAGAACACCATAGCAATAATTAGGGTCACCAACCAAAACATCCTAGAAACATTCTAGCAACTATCCTGAGCAATGCCCCATAAACAACCCAAAACACCCTAGCAACTGCTCAGGACAAACTAGTGACTGCCTAACAAGAACTTAGAAACCACCCAGTATACCATGGCAAATACTTTGTCGCTAACAACCATTTAGCAACAACCCACAAAACCCTAACGACTTCAATATTATGCATTACTTCCTACTCTGGAAATGAAGATTTGCCTCATTTGGCCTCCACGTCTTCCAAACATAAAAATAGACAAAAAAAGTAACAAACAGAAAACAGTGATAAATGGCCGGTATCGGAAGAGCATCAGAGTAAATGGCTGTACTTGTGGTCAGCGCAGGCAGAGGAACAGCACACACAGCTCCTCTAATTATTCTATTTTAAGTCCTGTAATGATTACTGTCTGTCTCTCACTCTCTCTCTCTCTCCTTCCATCTCTGTCTCACTGTGCCGTTTCCCCATTTCCCAAATCTTTGGATATAGAATAAGTGAAATCTCAAAGCAAGACACTTGTGTGGAATGTGTGTGTAACATGTCATTTACCAGAATCCCGTATCTCCGTTTTTGGCCCTCATAAACAGTTTTCCTTCTTGTCTGCTCTTTTCAAGCTTGACTTGCAACCAATCATTGGATGAGGGTGGAAATCCAAAACATGGAGAGGATCTACCTTTGTTCAATGCTGATGCATGAAGAGATTGGAGGCTTATGTAAGATCAGAGGTGCTCGTCTCGATGCCCCAGTGTGACCTGCACAAAGAGGGAAGAGAACGAAGTGTTTATATGGATCACAAGGAAAGACCTTACCTTGACAAGAGACAAGATAATTAAGTTTATTCCACAAACATTTTCTTTAAAGCTACACTGTGTGATATTTTCCCCCATCTAGCGGTGAAAAGGTATATGACCATCCAGTGAATATTAGTTTCTGTTCCTCTCAATTCCGATTTCGTTTTAACTCCTACGGTGGCTGATTTAGTCCAAGATTAATATGGCTTCCAGTTCGATCAAGTGATGAGGTTACTTTAGAAAACTATTATAATTTGCAGTTATTTAATTAGTCAGTTAACATGTAGGTTATGACATCTATGTAAAATGAATGATAGTTTTACCTTTTCGTTATTTTTTACCATTTCATTGCTAACATCAGCGATCAGGTTCCCAGACGAATGCAAGCGAATCTTAGTAAAGTAACTTTTATCGGTGCTATCGTTATTCTGTATATTGTACGACATCACTAGCGTAAGGCAAAGTTTACATTGTAGGCTATATCAGTCTCAAGCAATCCCCCTCTTCACATTCGACACAGTGCCATCGAGTGTTAAAACGCCAAAGGCGAAGCTTGAATTTACGGGTATGTCCCTCTTTGGCTACTGTACTTTCAAGATGGAGGGCAACATGGCGTAGCGCATTGAACCCCTCACCCGTATGTATTTTCAATGGCATATTATACTCTTACAAGAATACTTTATTACTTGAAAGAAGTAAATTTACATTAATGAGCACATATATTTTTTAAAGAACTAAGTGTTTTTAGCTAAGAATAAACTAAAAAAGTTACACAGTGTAGCTTTAAAAGATCATGGCTATGACCTGGGTGAGTAGGACCCAACTTAGTGTCAATGTTGCCATGGGTAGTGGATTAAGATCGGTCTACAAAGATCTAGTTGTTCAACTCCAAACTTCAAACTCTTGCATGAAATATGAATGCAATGTGAACCAAAGACATAGCCTGACGTGGTCATACTCAATTCTAGTCAGAATATGAGTCTGGTACCGCTCCATTGGGCTGTGATTATGGGGCGTGTTTCACCCGAACCAGGAAAGACCTCAATTGGATAGACCTACAACCAATCAGTGCAGACGCATAACGTTAGTTGTCAAATGTCAGGAGAACTCAACTGCACTGTTGCCAAGTCCGTGTTTTTCCCGCAGGTTGTTCTCCATGTCCGCGGGTTGGAGAGTCCCAAATTATGTGATATGTAGCCCCAGAAATGCGAATTTTAGCAGACAACCTTGCCAAAATAACATATTTTGCAAACCAAATGCCATTTTTTTTCCGGAGAACCCCCCCGGAAAGCTATTGGGATTGTTTTGGGCTATAGTTTTGAGTAGCAAAATTTAGCGCGCCATTGCAAAAAAACTTGGCAACCCTGTCAGCACGCGCGCTGGATTAAGTAACATTACAAGAAAAAGATGAGAGTAAACGATCTTTGCCAGTGTTTTAAAAAACAGAATTTAAGGATACACGGAGTACTTCCCAACACGATCATCATTTCTGAGAGAAATAGTGAAGGTGAATGCATATATGAACATGTTCTCCGTTTAGTGCCCAAGTAACCCAAGTGCTTTTGGTGGCGTAGATGATTACGTTACTGTTGATCATCTGTCCATCATTGTCTAAAGCCCGCCCTGAGAATTTCATTGGTCCGAACATTTTCTGTTCAGGCATAATTACTCCTCTATGGATCGAGTCCAGACCGAATTGCCCGAGCAAAAAATGTTGTGGGCGGGGCTAAATTCGGCTGGCATCCAGGCTACCAAAGACATGTAAACTAACTTAAAAACAGGACATGATGTCACAAGATGCAACCCAAAAAAGAACAGAATACACTTATTTTTTCTCATCATAATCACAATGTGGCCCAACACAGTTCGGTACAGGCATCAGAACTGCGCAGCAGATCTTTTTTTGTGTGTGTGGCGGAGACATTCCTGCCACTGTTTTGACTCCTTTACCCATTTTATAAGCTCTTCACGAGGTTCTCAGCTGGTCAAAATCCCATCTAATGTAGCTACGCACATACAACATCATCATTTAGCCCAGAACACAGCATTGATTTGGATGTTCCGTTGCGAAATATGCATCATAAAAGCCGATCAGGTTGTGAACATCTCCCCATGCCTTTAGGTTCTGTGTTAAAATGGCAATGTGAACGGACCAAGACTAAAATGTTTTATTTTTTATTTATTTTTATCTGGACCAAGCGAACTAGTATGAACACACACTTAGAATAAAAAGCAACAACTTTCTTGAACTGGAGAACCTCCATTAGGATATGCCTCAACCTACAGACCAATTGCAATCAAACCCTTCAACACGGTGACCCTCTAACGCAAGAGACTGCACAGTGCCAAAGCCTTCTGACGGAAGCACACAATGCCATTGGTTCACCACTTTGCAATTTTGGGGATGCAAAGAGTACCAGCGCTGTGACACGGGCCCCAGGCGAACGACAGTATCTGGGCAGCGAGTGAGCATGGTTGTGGCTGGCCCTAAAATAGCCTGCGGTATTTCAAAGCTACGGCTGGGACAGCACAGAAACCGCATGCCACTGCTTTTGACATGCCTCTGACACTGCTGTACTGGAAACAGGGCAGACAAACCCAAATGCCCTCAAGGGATTGGCTCTCTTTTAACAGTAGTGTGATTGTCGGGTGGTTTTGCGTCCCATCAGATGCAGATGTCCTTGCGGTTTTATGCCGTTGCTGATGCGCCTTGAGTAAAGTTTGATTTGGGGTCTAAGGGTTGAATCAAGCATGCCAGATCTTACAAAACAGGAAAATCCCATAGAAAATGGACATTTAATCTAATCAATGCTTTCAGGCCACACGCATGTAGTGGTTTAGTGGCTAAATCTCAGTTGTGCCTTGAGTGAAACACTTAACCTCAGATTGCTCCAGGGCGACCCTCCCTTTAATAATGCATTCAATGTCAGATATGGTATATTCCAAATTGATATCTCAAAATATTATTTATAATCTAAAAATGTAAAATTTGGGGTATACCTAATTGATATCTCAAAGGTGATCCATTGATCGTTCTTTATTGACATGTATTGAAAATCGATAATTATTATTATTTATTTAAATTACAGTTATATCTGCATGCATGTCAAAACCTAGAGGCTTTCAAACATCAAAATATCATTTATTAATTATGTATTTGTGTCAAAATGACATACAAACATCTTTTTCTATTCTATTCTGCCTGGAAACGCTTCCAACACTTGCGTGTCGCGTGAAATATGCGTCGGTTCTATTTCTAGCATGCACACTTTCCGTGCGGCTCGTGCCGCGCCTGCGTGTCAAGCAGGCAGTGTGCATGCTCTAGTCCAGGGGTGGGGAACGTTGATCCAGAAGGGCCACTCTCTTTCAGAGTTTAGCTCCAACCCTATCAAACACACCTGAAGCTAATCAAGGTCTTCAGAATTACTAAAGTTACAGGCAGGTGAGTGTTTTTTTTCTCAGGGTTGGAGCTAAACTCTGCAAGAGAGTGGCCCTTCTGGATCAACGTTCCCCACCCCTGCTCTAGTCTAACCTGTTAACATGGGAGCCGAAATAAAAACGGACACGCCACGCTTGCAGTGTGTAGCCGCCCTTACCTACATAGAGAGAGGATTCACACCAAACCATAGCTATGTGTTCCAAACATAATAAGCAACAACACTTCTGTTCTGTCGAGCCCGTCCGATTGTACTTAAACAGCAAACTTACCGGGGCGCCGCGTTTTCCCTGAAAGTCATCTTTTTTACAGTCTATGCGTGCGTCTCAATCAGCTCCCTAGTTCAGTAGTCAGGGTATGGTCACGACGATAGGCGCTCAACTCGTTCTCAACTCCCAAAGATGTGAATATTTGACTTGAATTTTTCGATCTGAATTTGAGCAGTCGAATTAGACTGATGTTTTATTTGAAAAATATTAAATTGAAATTTGAGATCTGAATTTGAGCAATCAAATTTGATCAACCTGAATCTATTTTATCTGAAATTCTGTACGTTTTTTTTGTATCTGAATTTTTGAGCATTGAAAAATATTAATCGAAATTCAGGTTGAGAGGTAAGTTCGAATGGTTTCCAAAGTAAAATAATTTTAAAGGGGTGATATTCAGAGCAAATAAATTCAGATAAATGTTTTTCAAAATAAAATATTTCAAAACTAAGTATTCAGTGGCTGTTAAATTTCAAAGAATTATGTCTCAATCATTAACTCAACAGTCAGGTGTACATTGAAATTTTTTGACACTTTTCTCATTCCATCCATAGAAAATGGTTTTGGTGATGGTGAAGTCATTTTTCAGAAAGCATCTTGTCACAGAGCAAAGAGTGTTAAAACATTTCTTCAGGAAAGGCATTTCAATGACATGTCCAGCAAACAGTCTGAATCTCAAACCAATTGGAAATTGATGGTGGAAATGAAAAAAAAACTGGTCCATGAAACCGGATTGATGGGAAATATTGTTTTTCATTATTGAAGTCCATGCCTCAAAGGATTCAGGCTGTCATAAAAGCCAGAGGAGGAGCAACAAAGTACTAATTGTGATTTTATTGTTGATTATTACATATTTGTTGTTCCTCAACATTGAGTGATTCCATACTTTTTTCCTCTACTTGATCTGGAAAAAGACATGCCATTAATATATAAAGTGTCAGTGACTCTTTTTTTTTTTAAGTATGTTTCAATAAGCCAGAATGTTATGCTATTGAACAACAAAAATGTTGTGTCATATCTGTGATTTGTTTGTTTGCTATAAAGTTAAAAAGCTGAGTGAACATCCTCTAAGTGTGGTGATTCCATCATTTTTGCCAGGGGTTGTACAACTGCAGAATTTGAGATTTCCGGACAAGTTTCCAAATTGGAAATATACCTTCTACTGCCATTTGGTTAAACCTTTTCCAAGTAGGAAGTTCTCTTACTTTCTGAGTTGATCAGAATGCGGCATATGGTGTTTCTCATAAAGATGTCTGCTAAAGACAACTTACACTGTATGTTTTTACTCTTTTGAATGGTTGAGTGTGTACTTCCAAGACTAGGATGAAGCAGACACAGATAGCAGTTAGTGTTTGCAAAAAATCAACAAGTGTGCGTGCGTGTGTAAAATGTTACGTGATTTGATGTGTCATCCTGCCAGTGAACACGCATCTTGTATCCTATCATTATTTTGACTACTCACTGGTCACATGCCCTTCGGTGTCTAGTGCATCCACACCTGCTCCAGACGAACCTCCTACCCCACAGCTGCAGGTCTACATGTGGGTTCACCTTAAGATGTTTTAAGAGGCTGCTAATATTCTTGTGTTGTAATGTCCCAGAACATGTGAATCACTCTGTAAGAATGAGTCTCTCTTATGTAATGAAGGTTTACATGCTGAAAACATGCAGTGAACACTGATTTCATGTCTGGGCATGTCCGGTTGCTCTCTGAGCCTCCTCTGTGAAATCTGAGCATCCTAATTCCCAATGCCTAACCCCGAGCCATGAGGACAAACACCTTTGAATGTCTGTCCTCTCTTGCACAGGCCGTGTTTATGTCAAGGCAGGTACAGTACATGTAGACAAGACAAGTCTGTTTTGCATATCTTCCAGTCTCTTAAGGCTGTCCCATGATGAAAATGAAATGACAAAAAGTGAGAAGGTAAATTCCAACATGTGAACAGGTTATGCAACGCTGATGTGTTTTATTGGGAAAAACTGCAGGAGGGTCATCTGCTACTATTCCATATGTGGAACAGAGTCTTCGTTACTGAGCTTATCTGGTACTATGTACAAACAAATGCTTGTCGAATTATTCTCTAGTAACCCAGCAAAGTAGTGAACTAGTCAGTGGGTCAGTATTTACTTCATATACTTTAAATGATTCAACATATACTGTGTAGATTCAGGTCTACTAACAAACAAACAAACAAGATGTGATTATGGTTCAGACTGAATCACAAGTAAGAATGCAGATTGTGAATTGGTACTATTCAAAGTATTTCATCCAGTTCCTTCTGCTTGAAGATCGGATTCATCACGCCAGTATGGAGACGAAGCTGGCCATCTGGGTCTGTGAAGAAGACATGTCTGGTTCTTGTGGTCTCTACTTAGGATATGTGCTGATGGCTGTTGTGTCTAGGTGCAAGCTAGTCTCGCGTAACCAGACCTTCAGACTGACGGCAGAAGGTCTGGACTCTTTCACAGCTTTCACTGGTCAAGGACCGCCAAAGAGACGTTTGACTGACATGTAAAGCAACCAATCACAGTTCATTTTGTTCCATGTCATGTTTAGCGGTGTAAAAATGTAAAGAGTCAATGTCGCTGCAATATCAGATCTACAAATTATTCATTCAAGAACGTTGTGCAAGTTTACTGCAACAATGGAGCCGCGAACCTCACATACTTTTGAAAATCCAGCCTTTAGATAAGCGCCGATAAGCGCTCGTTGTCACAGTTGTAAACATGATGGCGTTCTTCTTCCACGAGGGAGTTTGGCGTCACAGCATTTGTTTCTAGGCAGACCGTTAAAGAACGCAACACATTCGTCTCGCAGACATCCTGTAGAATTCAACCAATCAGATGACGACTGATAAGTGTGCCATATGCATAAGACATTCAGCCAGCGATTGAACAAGAGGCTGAGACTAGGTGCAAGTCCACCATCTGATCTGGATATGGCTCGAATGACTATGGTAACCTCAGGATAAGGATGTGTGGAAAAGAGCAGCATGAACATTCTTCCTAATGTCTCTTTTTGTGTTCTATGGAAGAAAGAATATGGGTTTGGAATGAAATGAGGGTGAATAAATGATTATAGAATGCTAGTTTTAGGATGGACTACCCTTTAAATCCTTTCTCGTCAAGCACAATGCTTTGTCTGTGTTTAACCCCATCCCTAAATGTCCTCTTGAAGGACTAATTTATTTGTGGCAGACTTGAGAAGGATCTGGACGTTCAGATAAAGCGTGGCTCCCCTATCAGTGGGAAGATATTAATCCACAGACACTGAAACCACTGGATTCAGCAGCTCTGCTCCACACCCCCTCGAAGACTCTACAGAGCTTCATTCTTCCCTCACAGCCGTTGGCTGATTTATATCATTCTCTGCAGAGACAAAGGCGGCGCTGAGCACGAGAGGAGAAAGGCGAGCCCTGCATACGTCCAGAGAAAAATTCAGCCCCCTGGGCGCCTCTAATAACTCATATTCACCACTGGCAGAAAGTAGGTCAGTGAAAATCTTGACAGCTACAGCGTCTGCAGGTACCACAAAGCCAAAAAACAGCCTGAGCTTCCTGAGTGTGTGCCAGGATTTGGCCCGATGAATGGGGGTGTTCATACTCCTCACATGATGAAAGCACGGCTAGATTGGCATTCGGGAAAGAGGGGAATTAAAACATGAAGTGGAGGGATTGAAACAGAGAACGTACGGTGTGCATTCCTCCTTAATGATGTCAGGCAGGAGCATCAGGCTCAAGCAGGGAGGAATGTCAATCCAAGACTTTCCAAAAGACAGAGAAGATGATAAAAACGGACTGGCTCTTATTTACAGACCGCGGGGCCCTCTTTTCCTCCTCCCACCTAGGCTGAGCTGTTTCGAATTAATGTCAGAGTACATTTGGCCAAGATCACAAACCCTTAAATAAACCTAATTTTAGATCAAACTCTCGTCCCAGCGAGAGAGGAAAGAAGGAGAGAAATGCTTCCCTGCATTCCAGACACAAAGTTCTCCTACAGTTCTTCAAAGAACAGGTACAGTTTGACAAGCGTAAGAACAAACTTGTCTCTCAAACGTGTTTTAAAAATTCTTTATCCACGACGTTGGTTTATTTTGTTAGAACATTCTTTTCTTCTCCATCATTTGGAGGAGAAAACAGCTAAACACACTGTCCTTCAAACATCACAATGTTTTCCAGCAGATCTTTGCCTTTGATTTAGAAAACCAGGTCAAACTGGTTTAAGCAGGTCTGTAGCAAGTCCAAGATGGTCCACCAAGTATACACTGCTCATTTAAAGGGATAGTTCACCCAAAATTAAAAATTCTGTCAAATATTGTGCACCCTCATGTCATTCAAAACCTGTAATAATTATTTGTTACATTTATATAGCACTTTTCTGGATACTCAAAGCACTACATGGAAGAGGGGAATCTCCTCAACCACCACCAATGTGCAGCATTCACCTGGATGATGCGACGGCAGCCATATTGCGCAGCACGCCCACCACACACACACACACACACACACACACAAGCTGATTGATGGAGTGACAGAGTGATGAACCCAATCAATATATAAGGATGATCAGGAGGCCATGATGGACAGAGGCCAATGGGCAAATTTGGCCAAGATGCCGGGGTTACACCCCTACTGTTTTTCCGAAGGACATGGGATTTTTAATGACCAGAGAGAGTCAGGACCTCGGTTTAACGTCTCATCTGAAGGACGGTAAGACTTTCGTCCATCTTCGGAACACAAGTGTCCACTTTGATGCTTCAAATAATTCATAGAGATAGTAAAACTAATCCATATGAATTGAGCTGCTTAGTCCAACATGTCTGGAGAGAGATTCAGCACGTTTGAGCTTCAGCAAGAACCAATGAGGTTCGATCTCGAATACGCAGCACATTTGAGCTTCTGTAAGAACCAATGAGGTTCATTCTCGAATACGCAGCACATTTGAGCTTCTGTAAGAACCAATGAGGTTCATTCTCGAGTACGCAGCACGTTTGAGCTTCAGCAAGAACCAATGAGGTTCATTCTGGTGTTACGCAGCACGTTTGAGCTTCTCAAGAACCAATGAGGTTCATTCTCGAGTACGCAGCACGTTTGAGCTTCTCAAGAACCAATGAGGTTCATTCTTGTGTTACGCAGCACGTTTGAGCTTCAGCAAGAACCAATGAGGTTCATTCTTGTGTTACGCAGCACATTTGAGCTTCAGCAAGAACCAATGAGGTTCATTCTCGTGTTACGCAGCACGTTTGAGCTTCAGCAAGAACCAATGAGGTTCATTCTCGTGTTATGCAGCACATTTGAGCTTCAGCAAGAACCAATGAGGTTCATTCTCGTGTTACGCAGCACGTTTGAGCCTCTCAAGAACCAATGAGGTTCATTCTCGTGTTACGCAGCACATATGAGCTTCAGCGAGAACCAATGAGGTTCATTCTTGTGTTACGCAGCACGTTTGAGCCTCTCAAGAACCAATGAGGTTCATTCTCGTGTTACGCAGCACATTTGAGCTTCAGCAAGAACCAATGAGGTTCATTCTCTTGTTACGCAGCACGTTTGAGCCTCTCAAGAACTAATGAGGTTCATTCTCGTGTTACGCAGCACGTTTGAGCTTCAGCAAGAACCAATGAGGTTCATTCTTGTGTTACGCAGCACATTTGAGCTTCAGCAAGAACCAATGAGGTTCATTCTTGTGTTACGCAGCACGTTTGAGCTTCAGCAAGAACCAATGAGGTTCATTCTTGTGTTACGCAGCACGTTTGAGCCTCTCAAGAACCAATGAGGTTCATTCTTGTGTTACGCAGCACGTTTGAGCCTCTCAAGAACCAATGAGGTTCATTCTTGTGTTACGCAGCACGTTTGAGCTTCAGCAAGAACCAATGAGGTTCATTCTCGTGTTACGCAGCACGTTTGAGCCTCTCAAGAACCAATGAGGTTCATTCTCGTGTTACGCAGCACATATGAGCTTCAGCGAGAACCAATGAGGTTCATTCTTGTGTTCAGCACGCGTTTGAGCCTCTCAAGAACCAATGAGGTTCATTCTCGTGTTACGCAGCACATTTGAGCTTCAGCAAGAACCAATGAGGTTCATTCTCGTGTTACGCAACACGTTTGAGCTTCAGCGAGAACCAATGAGGTTCATTTTCATGTTATGCAGCACGTTTGAGCCTCTCAAGAACCAATGAGGTTCATTTTCATGTTATGCAGCACATTTGAGCTTCCTCAAGAACCAATGAGGTTCATTCTCGTGTTACGCAGCACGTTTGAGCTTCAGCGAGAACCAATGAGGTTCATTCTCGTGTTACGCAGCACGTTTGAGCTTCAGCGAGAACCAATGAGGTTCATTCTCGTGTTACGCAGCACGTTTGAGCTTCAGCGAGAACCAATGAGGTTCATTCTCGTGTTACGCAGCACATTTGAGCTTAAGCAAGAACCAATGAGGTTCATTTTCATGTTACGCAGCACGTCTGAGCTTCAGCGAGAACCAATGAGGTTCATTCTCGTGTTACGCAGCACGTTTGAGCTTCTCAAGAATTGTTTATGTTTGCTGATTTATGTTTTAATGTGAATAAAAGCCTAAAAGTCCTTTTCTCTTCAGAAAATTTGGAGACTAAATCTAAATCTTCAGAGACTAAACCACTCAATTCATAATGGATTAGTTTTGTAATCTCTTTATAAACTTTTTGGAGCGTCAAAGTGTATGCATAGACTGTCAATTGAGGGAAAGAACGCTCTCAGATTTCATCAAAAAGATCTTCATTTGTGTTGAACAGAAGTCTTACGGGTGAGTAATTAACGACAGAATTTTAATGTTTGGGTGAACTAACCCTTTAAGATGGTCTACAGGGCGAAACAAAGTCCACCATTCTTTAGTCCAGTTGATCAGCTTGGATCTTTGCAATATCATTGAAAAACGATGAGTAGTATGGTGGTTAAACTGGTTTATAGAACTTAAAAAATCTGTGATTTTAGACAGTTTGTTGCTGGTCCATGGTAGTCTACCAGGTCAAACAGCTGGTAGTCAAGCTGATCAACCGTCTAGACCCATTTGGACCAGATAATGTATCGTTAGAAGCTGTGTCTAGCTGGATATTACAAAATGGCCAAAAAGTTCCTGCTAACAAATGCACGCACGAATAAACACACTTCACCTCTTTTCTGTCATTCATCTGTGCCTCATTCTCTAGAGAGAGAGGTCTAATATCTCACTTACACAACCACGTCAAACAACAGCACCTCAATCTCAGCGTGGGTCTGGGGAAGACTCTGCCGCACTGTCAGGGTCAAGTTCACAGCCAGGTCTGAGATTTTGGGTGGGCTGGAATGGAAGATCAGGACCATCTGAGTGGCAGCCATTTATTGTTGTTAGAAATGGAGAAGTTTGAAGCTGGTCAGTAGCGATGCAGGACAGAGGGAGGAGAAGAAAAAAAGAGAGCGTCTGGACTGCATTACGGCTCTGGCACTTTTTCCAAAAAAATAAAAGGCTACACAAAGTCTTGTTTTGTCCTAGACTGCAGCACACTGCCTGTTCTGTTTAAACCTTCCCCTGGTATTCGACTGATTGAGGGCAAATGTGCAAGTTTTAATACGTTTAAAATATCCAATGTGAGAAGTCATCCATATATCGTTAAGATAAGTGTGTTGCAAACTATCTAATCATCACTTTATAAAATAACCAACCACAAATAATACAAGCAAAATGAGACTGAGGAAAATCAGGAGCGTGAATAACATTTACGAGGTGTGTACAGAGAAACGGTGTGGTAATTATGACTGTCTACTTCATTTTGTGATGGGAAAATAGGCCTTTTAAATTTAATTAGGCCTCCATCTAAACAAGAGACCTCAAGATAATAAATATTTAAAGGGTGTTTTTGTTGTTGTACTTGATGGCTTTGACTTGCTGAAGTTTTGTGTCTCCAATAACAGGCCTCTCAGGTTACTACAGTTTAGTTTTCTTTTGTTCAAGGATGTTATTTCTAGAATGTGAAGTGTTGATTCTTGAATTCCAGCACACCTGCATTCCTGCATGTGAATCTGTGGTTTGTTAAGCGTGAAGTCGTTATAGATCACAAAGACACTTCTGCTGTTGCTCATTTACGAGGACGTATGTGACACATCCTGGCAGTTTAAGAGCTGTAGGTTAGATGGATATCATATGCAAATGGATGCAAATGCGTTGAGGATAATGTTTGGTCGATCGGATTACAAGTAGACAAGGGAGACTCATTCCCGTTTAAACCTAGTGTTTTAATCCGTCTCTTTTGTCCACTTTCAGCCACTTCTGTCCTGATTGCTTTGATCTTTCAATCTAATGTACAAAATAGGCTCGCAGAATTTACATGTGAACGCGACCAGAGACAACATAAATCCATACAAAGAGCATCAGCTTTCTGTTTTGACAGCCACAAGACCAGCCAAATGCTTTGAGTTTGGGTTAGAAATCAGGAATGATGAGAGAACATTGTGCTTTTTACGTTTTTCATCTTCAAACCAAACTTGGGTCTCCAGCCGAAAAAGTCTAGCACACTTCCCATAATGTTTCCGCATTAGATCAGTAGGTGGTCTTTAATGGCTGTTTGAACACATTCGACCACATGAGCATTTACACTACAAAAGCAATCCGGTCAAATGCGTTTTACTACCTCTAGAAATGGTGTAAAGTGGACAAGCTCAAAGCTATTTAGACCCCGCTTACTTCGGTATTTAGCATCGTCCACTTATGATCCAATCAACCTAAACGATTCTTAATACCAGTTGTAAACAAGGCCTTATTAGTCTTTTTTTGCCTTTTTTCCCCAGTCCTTAAAACAAGGAAATTCCACCACAGGAACTTTCCCCAGGAACTAGGGACTTTGTGGAGGTGCTCGGTGTGTTTTGACCACAGGGACCAGGGTCTAAATGATGTTCCGGGTAAAAATGTCCCCTGTTCACGAGGTAGTACTTTGGCAAAGTTCAGGAACATTCAGGGATGGGACTTGGGTGCTGAACATGCCGATTGGTTGAGTTCACGCAGCATTTTGATTGCCTTTTTATTTCAACCACCATTTTTAAGTCTGTTGTGGTTTGTGCAGTTAAGAGTTGTTTGCTTTTCGTATCAACAATGGAGTTTAAATTATATGGCCGATGGAGAGACGACGAGGTCCAGGCTTTATTAAGCTTATGCGAAGGATGAAATCCACCGGGAACTGGAAAGTGGTGCACAATCCTACGTCACCGGACTAATTTGCCTAATCTTCACGGTACTTTAGGAAACACAGTAACAGGTCTGGCGGGGGGGGGGTAATTTCTGGATAATTTCTGTGAAAACAGGGCTTTACTTGAGAAGAACTTTCTGAGAGATAGTAATGTGAACGTATTTTGTCTTACTGCACTGGCAGATTTTTTTCCCTCACTTGTTTTAAGTATAATCTTTTTTGTAAGTTATTCTATCAGTGCAGTAAGATAAGTACACTCGTATTAAAAATACAATCTCTCTGAAAACAAGTCTTATCTTGTCAGTTATATTATCAAGTAAATTGATCTTGTTTTAAGGATTTTAAAGTATTTTAGCTGGAAAATGAGACCAAAATATTGATTAATAATAGGATTTCATGCAGTGTACTCTTTCTGGTGGTGAAAAAAAGACCATATGTTTACAATAAAAGTACACTAATTGATAACATTTTGTGAGGAACAGACCAAAAATGTAAGCTTTATTCACAGAATAATCTTTCTCCAAAAAAATCATATGCACTTGTGTTCAATTAAAAATGACACATCACGCTAGATTTGATCCAAAACGCCATTGATATCTGAGAGCTACAGTATAAGGAAAGATTATCATGAACAAAAACTTCAATATCGGTCAATTCCCCACACAAAACCTTCAAATGGCTTCAGATCTTGTCCACAAATACAGTTTACAAGATGTTTGGACTCCTTTTATGGCAGTATTTTGGTGCTTTTTTGGAGCTTTGTAGTATAAACAACCATGCACTTTCATTGTGTGGCAAAGTTAAGCCCATTCATTCAGCCTGAACATTTCCTTGTGTTTTTTAAGTCAGTCATAAAGGGTTGGAACAACATGGGGTGAGTAAATGATGACAATTTTCCATTTATGGGTGAGCTATTCCTTAAATAGGGTGTCTAGTTTAACATAAGTCTTTTGGAGGTAGCGCTGTCTTACTGAATCACCCCCCTCCTCTATTTGGCTTTCTTGTTAGTTTTGGAACCCCTCGGCTCAGATGTCTAATGCGGTCCAGTCCACCTCAGCCCCTGTAGGGCTCACGCGAGCGTAACCCGGCCCCTTTTGATCTCGACTGTGAGTTTGGCAGGCTTTGATCCGCCGTGATGACTGCATCTACATGTGGTCCTGATTCTGTGTTTACTCCACGACCCTCTGCCCTCTTTCTCACTGTACACCTGTGTGGAGTTTCTGCCCTGTTCTTACCTGTTCATAAAAGTGTCTCCTGATAGGATGGAAATGATAAACACACTTGGATTTATGTGGGTCTCGTAAATGAGAGTGAAGACGGAGACGTGAATTCCACCGCAACACCTGCAGAGAAACACGCAAACGAGAGTAAAACACACCTGGTGATGAGTCAACAGAACATGTGATGCATTACAGCGTTTTAAGATAGCACTTACAGTAAACCTAAATAAAGATTTCATTCTGGACTCATTATCTGATCAATCTGACATTTTACTTGTTTTGTTTATTTATTGCTATTCAAAAATAAAGAAATAAATTCACAGTAACAACCCAAAAGAAAACAATGACAACACAACTGCACAAAACAAGTAGTAGAATAAAAATGAAGAAAAGAGATATATAAGAAGAGAGAAAAGGAGATGTAAATCTAAAATGGATTTAGAAAATATAAACTATGGTAAAAATGGTGTGAAACAAGAATATTTTTTTTTTAAATGACCACCTCAATGGGAAAATAACATGGGTGTTATAAAAAGACATACATTTCTGAAAGAAAGGATAATCCACGGCTAGCTGTGCATTAAACGGTTTTAAAAGAACACTCACCGTTTTTAAAAACAGGGCTAATTCAACATCTTTCCTACATTTAGATATGTGGGCAAATGCATTTTTGTCTCAGTGCATGCATTGTTTTAGTTTGGCAGGGTCGCCGCTAGCTTAGCTTAGCATAATGAATGGGATCCTATGTTGCCAGCTAGCATGTCCCGAGTAAAAAGTGATCAAAAAAAAAAAAACACCTAATTACTTATTGTGGCCTGCATATTACAAATAGGGATGCAGATTAAGACTAGGCGATTTCCTAGGCAGATATTAACTAGGGACTATATTATGGGGAAGCACAGGCGGAGCACTGCTACTGCAGAGATATCACACAACACATGCACAATATACGCCGGTATGTTGACGGAAGTTTGGGGATTTCATGTGTTGCATGATATCTGTGTCTAAGGCCTAAAAATGCTGTTTAAATGTTACATATATAAAACAATAAAGATATTATGCCCTTATGAACTGCACATGTGAATATTATATGTAGATCTATTGTTTACATCAAATCCATGCTTTAATAGTAGACTAATCATCGCAGGTTTCATCAGTCCAGTCTGTGGCTTGCAAACATAAATCTCTGCGTTTAGCTTCACAGAGCGTCTTCGATGACGGTACTCAATAAATAATAAATACCATCTTTTTTGCTTTCCGATTCTGACATCCAAAGGCACAACAAGACATTTGTTCTCTTATTTTGCTCATTTTCCTCCACTTGTAACCACAAATCTGCAAATGATGTAACCATGACGTCAACTCCAAATTGGTATGTGTGCACCTTCCAGCCAATCAGAATCAAGTATTCAGACAGACCATGGTATAAATAAAAAAGATCTCCCAAAAATAACAATTTTGTCATCATTTACTCACTCACGTGTGCTTCCGTAATCTTTTTTCTTCTTCTGTAAAACAATTAATAAGATGTTAGACAGAAAGTCAGAGTTGCTCTTTTACACACAACAAAAGAGAATGAATTACACTCCAAAAAAGCACAAGTGTATGATATTTAATAGGTTAAATATACCTTGTGATAAAGTCGTGAACACTAGTTTGAAGCATTCATCGTTGCATTCTGTATACAGTTTCACATATTATTATTTTTTATAATATGAGGCCCCTATAGTTAAGAAAAATCACAAATGAAATCTCACTTGTTACTCCTAGACAACAAAAAGGAGAGCAAAATGACTTTTACTTACAGTAAATTCTCAGATTTTTACCCCCCAAAAAATCAAATACCAGGGATCTTTCAGAAGAGATCTCAACAATGTCTCAAACCAATTCGCCAAGTGTGCAATCACATTATGAACTCAAACATTTCTCATCCAATCCTCCCTTGAGCTATACTCTCCACATTCATTTTAGCTTTGTACTTGTACTATGTGTCAAAATTGTTTTACATTGTCAACATCTTAAGGAATTTCAAGGAAACCTCTGAGACAAACTTGATACGTAGTGTAAAATAATCACGACTAAAAACTCCATTAAGTCTTGTGAGCGAAACAATTTTCTTTTGGGCATTAAAGCCCCCCCGAAAAAAACCTCTAAAAAAATGGAGTCTCATCTCATTAGTGAAACCGGAGCCGTCTGCAAGAGCAGTCAGTTCACAATCACAGATTTACAAGCAATAAAAGCTCCAGTGATTTCAGATTGTTGTTGTGAATCAACAGCGGCAATTTGTTTTATGCCCGCTCAGGGATTGTTTGATGTTTAGCATGACATTACAAAACCGATTTATTGCCGTCCATTAATGATGATAATGGTATAGCTTTAAAACCGTAAAACATCTTAGCCTTTTAAGCCGCTACACACTACGAATAATGTCTGCTATTTCACATACTTTAAAATAATAAAGTGTTACCTGACAAGCAAATATGACTCTCGACAACAGTCGCGTGTAATGTCTCCAGACGAAGAACTCTGCTGTAGCCGAAAACTTTCAGCACCTCTTCGAGTTACTTTTTGAAAGTCCAAAATCTATACACATAAAAAAACAAAAAAAACATCCAGGATGAAGAGTATGAAGAGAGATTGAGTGCATTTTCCCATAAGATAATATGATAATTCAAGTAAATTTCTAAAAATAATGTAGGTAAATAAACTGTCTTGTTAACTACATTTTTAAATATATTTTCAGAAATGTAGAATATTAAGTGTTTTGCAGTTAAATTTGATGTTAAACGCTTTGAAAGATCATCACAGTATGTTTCTAATGCCTGCTACAGACTTTATGATCATTACAAAGCACACTGTACACATTGGCTCTAATAAACTACAACAAGTATGTAGACTGTACAATGACGACACCTATTGAATCATACGCTACGACGCAAGTTAGTATAGAAGACTAAAACGTCATCTGCATGCACTAAAAAATAGAGCAAAATGAATCACACTTTGGCAATTTTGGTTTTTATGTGCGCTGAAAAAAAGAGGAGGAAGCAAAAGAGGAGAATATGGATGAGGAAACGAGGCAAATTTTGCAAATGGAGTAGTTTTAGGTTTTAGCACCATGTCGCGTTCAATACGCCATTTCATGTTGCATTTTTATTGGGTAGTCAGCTGACGTAGGTCATAGCAGCAAAAACACTGTGAGATGATCATGCTTAAATGTCACTGACACTGTCAGAATATTATTGCAGGCTGTCTTTGGTCACAAGACTGTGACAACGGCCGTCTTTGAACCTCTCTCACTGTATGATGTACCAGCGTTTAGGAGCCACGACCACAGAAATCACCACGATTGGTCATCTTCCATCTGGGACAGCCCAAAATCGTACAACGTAAGAACATTTAAATGTAGGGCAAACTGGTTGAAAGTCTCTTCACTCCCTGATAGCAATCAATAAAAGAAGTGGTCTAAATTTTAAAACATATATATCTTGTGTGGAAGTCTCAGGACCAAAAAAAATGTTCATCCAATCATTGCATTCAGTCCAAATGCAATGATAGGATGTCCTGCCTGCCTGTCAACATATGTATTTCCATACCTCCACACACCTGCTCGCACAGACATCACATGTCACCAGTAAGGCTATACATACGTCAGTCACCGAGCACCACAAACAAACAGCAGCCGCTTTTTACAGTTCCTCCTGAACCAAAACGACGAGCCTATGCTGCGTTCACGCCGTGTCGGAGCCGTGATTATGAGATGGCAACCTGTGACGTTCTACTCGGAGATGTTCACATCCTCAGATTCAGAGGTGGCAACACTATCAACACTGAAATGAATCTGCAGCAGTCAGATGGTACAGGTATAAGCTCTGTAAGTTGTTTACGTACATTATTATTGTAATGTTATGGCGCTTTAAGACATGAGGTTGTTTAAAGGTAGCCTAGAAATCTAGACGCACCCTAGCGGCAGAATATTTATTTTGCCGTGAGTGTAGTCTAGCAACTCTCAAAAGACCTGAGAGCTGGAAAAACTAAACTCTGGTCAGGCCAATCACAGCGTTTGTAGAGTCGGTGGACGGGCTAAACATAATGACGGTACGTCACGGCAGAGTTGCGGAGGTTCTGCGTGCTACTCGTAAACAAGGAAGCTGGCGAACAACGGTCTTTTGAATCGGCTTTGGCCGCAACTCTGGAAGACTTGTTGTTAAGCTTTTCTTTGAGAAAAGAACAAAGAACGGCACTGAAGTCATTCTTAAGAAAAGAAGATGTGTTCGGAGTTTTGCCGACCGGATACGACGGAATTCTATCAACTAACGTTAGCTCGGCCTCACCTTCTTCGCTCTGGTTGGTTGTGGCGCTCATGGCGCTATCCAATTGCATGCAGAGGGAATTTGAAAGACAACAGTTTATCCCGCCCCTCGGATTGAGCCCTGCCAATGGTGAGTTTCCAGACCCAACATCTTGATGTGGGTCTGGCTTGTCAGGCTAGTTTAAAGGAACACTCCACCATTTTTAGAAATAGGGCTTATTCAACATCTTTCCTACATTTAGATATGTGGGCAAATGCATTTTTGTCTCAGTGCATGCATTGTTTTAGTTTGGCAGGGTCGCCGCTAGCTTAGCTTAGCATAATGAATGGAATCCTATGTTGCCAGCTAGCATGTCCCAAGTAAAAGTTACCCCCCCCCCAAAAAAAACCCCACCTAACTACTTCTTGTGGCCTGCGTATTCACAACGAATACAAATAGCGATGCAGATTAAGACTAAGCAATTTCCTAGGCAGATATTAACTTGGGACTATATTATGGGGAAGCACAGGCGAAACACTGCTACTTGGGCGCAGAGCTATCACACAACACATGAAATCCCCAAACTTCCGTCAACATACCGGCATATGTTGTGCATGTGTTGCGTGATATCTCTGCACCCAAGTAGCAGTGCTTCGTCTGTGCTTCTCCATTCATTATGCTAAGCTAAGATAGCGGCGACCCTGCCAAACTAAAACAATGCATGCACTGAGACAAAAATGCATTTGCCCCACATTTCCTAAATCTAGGAAAGATGTTGAATAAGCCCTATTTCTAAAAACGGTGGAGTGATCCTTTAATGCCATCTCCTGACGCTTGCAGACTGGTGTTGCATGTTCATGTGTTTTGAAGGAGGCAAGGCTTTAGAGAAGCTCTGAAGGAAGGGTGGGATCTCATGCTTTCAAAGCTAACTTGCTTTTGCTAGTCTCTGCAGAATTGCCTACCCTACCTTTAATGATAATATACCATTTTACAACTATGCAAAATCATTGTAAGAGTGGTTTAAAGGAGGGAGTTTAAACCAAAACTTCCCCATTAGGGTATGAAGTGAATATATTACTACAGAGTATAATCATAAAACTGTATTGGGAAGGCTAATGCGTCTTGTTCTGGTACATGTCAGGTTAATGGTTAAATCAGACAGTGTTTAATACAAGATTTAAAGAAGTGTCAGGAGGATAAATTCAGAATAGCATACTAATCTATTACTGTTTATGCTGTATACAGTACGTTTACTGTGTGTAGAATATGCACATTTTCTGAAGTATTTAGCCCTATAATAGCCAGAATAATCCCCAAATTGTGTGGTTTACCTGGAATGAGCCATCCATTATCATTCTCATTCATCCCAATGCTACACAACTTGGATGCCGACTGTTTGCTTCATGGACACTCGGATATATTTCCGTTTTGAATTGAGCCAATCACCTGAGCTGTAAATGCCATGTGACTGATCACATGAAGTCTTGCAAAAAATAAGGTAAAGCTTTAAACTGTAATATAAAAATGTTTTGTTTAGTTTTGTCATTTATATGTTGCTTGCGAAACATTTTCATTTGTGAGAATCACAGCAGTGAATGGAGAAACATAGTGTGATTGCAGCATCTGCCAGCAGGGGCTAACTGGACTAACTCGTTAAAGCTTGAAACAGTGCATTGGTTTGAAATGGAGTTGTACTGAATACTGTTGTATTGTATACTAAAAACTATCTTTCCAAAATAGTATATGAAAGAGTTGGCATTATTCCATGTCCATACTGTTTCAAACAGTATAGTAGGCAACAATGTAGTATACAATACTGCACAGTATTCAATAAGCTACAACCTTAAGGTACATATTTGTACTAATATGCTCCTTTTAGGAGTAGAAATATGTCATTTTAATGTCACTGCCCCAGCGACAAGCTGTTGTACACCTTAAGGTGCAAATTTGAGACCTTTTTCTCTGTGTGTAGTCACATGACCCCACTGTTTGACTTATGACTTCATGAAATATTTATCTCCAGAAGTTATTTTTCATTTGTAATCCAATTTTGTGTAAAAATATCTTAGCATATGACTGTTTACTCAATGAGGAAAGAGATTGCTGAAAATCACTAGTATATTATTTTTAGTTCATCCATGAAACAGGTCAAGTGAAGTGAACTGCATTGTGGGATACCACATTCCACACACATTTTATTATTATTATTTCTGCAATATCATTATATGTACAAATAAAATTAGTATGGTAGCCTATGTAATTTAAAACAGTAAATATTTAAGGGGTATTATATCGCACACTGTAATGCAATTGACGTCACCCTTTTATTTTCAGTGAAGCTAATTTTTATATATTTATTTATTTATTTATTTATTTATAGTATTTATGTTTTTACCGCTATTTGGATTTATTGAGGATTTAATGAGGCATGTTTTGTATTTCATTCAATCATAGAAACAATTTGTGAACCCCAATGCCAGCTATGATTTCTTTTTCATTTGATATGACAAATTAATACAATTAGATAAACTGGAATCCACTTGAAGTGTTTAACATGAGTTCATATGATAATTTTGTTTTAAAAACATATTGTTTCACATACTATTTTTATTATATTATAACAGTAGGCAGTATTTAGTATGATGTAAGAGTAAAGATCTGAACGTTGTGTTTTAATTCTTGCTGTAGTGATTAGAGGACATAATAGTCTTTGTTCACCACCGTCTGTTCCTGTGAATGCGAGTAAATTACACAATGAGATCAAGAAGCTAATGTGAGGTGACCCAGTTTGAGTGGCCCAATGGGGTCCAGCGGGGCCCAGCTGTGAGTCATTAAACACGGAAAGTCCTGAGCCAACCGGCGATTCCTTTTAACCAGACCAGACTCGGTCCAAGATACTTCAAATGTTTCAAATTCGGGAAACCAGAATTTGAAACCCTCCAGAACCAGAAACCCTCCCCCCAGAGGCTTTTCAAAAATAAAGCCCCAGTCAATCGAAGGAGGAGAATTCTTTGTCCACATGGGGGAAACTGCATGCAAACGGATGAGGACAATGTATTTAGTGAGAAAAGGAGGATCAAACTAACTACAATCCTCTATGTCAAAAATCAGAAGATAAAAGTGTAAAAAAAGAGTATGTGTGTGTATTATATATTTAAGTTTGGAAACATTACTATTTTATGTTTTTGGAAGATGCTCATCAAGCCTATTAAAATAATGAATGGTTAATATATTTTGAAATATAATTTATTACTGTGATGGAAAGCTGAATGTTCAGCATCATTACTTCAGAAATCACTCTAATATGCTGATTTATCATCAATGTTGGAATATTTTTTGCTGCTTATAACCTGTGATGCTTTTTTCAGGATTCTTTAATGAATAAAAAGTTTGAAAAGTTTTGTTACAATATACACCATTTCTTTTCTCTTTTTTAAAAAGAAATGAATACTTTTATTCAGCAAGGATGTGTTAAACTGATTAAAAGTGAAATATTTGAAAAATATTCAATGGATCATGAAAAAAAAGTATCACAGGTTCCAAAAAAATATTAAGCAGCACAACTGTTTCCAACATTTATAATAAATCACATTATAATGATTTCTGAAGGATCATGTGACACTGAAGACTGGAGTAATGATGCTAAAAAAACAGCTTTGATCACAGGAATAAATTACATTTTTAAAATATATTAAAATAGAAACTGATGAGCATAAGAGACTTAACATTTACAAACATTAAAAATAGTAATGCTTCCAAACTTTTGACAGGTACTGTAAGCAAATATTATATTAATATTAACCTATATTAATATCAAATATTCATTTAAATACATGTAATATGAAGTCAATTTCATGCTTTTAGAAGCCCTCCAAAAATGGCACATATCTATTATCATCAAACTTTAAAATTAGTGCAACGTAGTATGTTGAAAATAATATAAAGATGACTAGATGTTGTACTATTTCAAAGTTTTATCTGTGCATGCATTCTCATAATTTTTCCAGAAGAGAAAGACTTTATCCTTTAAGGCCCATGTTTGATATTTAGGATTTTTAAAATGGGAAGATTATAACTATGATTACATCAGTACTTCCACAATAGCCAATGAGAGACAACAAGGAGACGGAGGTGACAGAACTTTTTAAATGGCGATCGCGAAACAATAAGCACCTTTATAGACCCTTTAATCGCCTACGTCACTGTGACGCTCTAGCTGGAGGCAAAACATAAGGAAGAACTCATAGCATGCGCGCTAGAAGTTTGATTATACATTTTAAAATGTCGTCTTGTGTTTTTGGCTGCCAGAATAGGAGGACCAGCACTTTTGGTTCAAAACTAAAGTTTTACCGGATCCAGGCAGACATTCTTCACAGAAATCAAGAAGACAACATGGTTGAACGCAATACGGCGTACAGACCGGACGGAGACGATCATAAATAATGCTCGTGTTTGCAGTGCACACTTCATATCAGGCTAAATAATCTATGCATATGTACTGGTGTGTTGGTTTTATCTAGTACAAATCAGCAAATTTCTGTTTTATAGGTGAAAAGTCGTCAACCTTCAGCACAATAGCTTAAACAAACATACAGCGATAGATGTGTGTGCCATCCTTTGAATGGTCTCTTAAAATAATCCACACTGCTAATCCTAGTTAGCCCAGCGATGGGTTACATAAGAGAATAAGCCTTGACAACATTTCCCAAACCACCCGAAAGTAAAATGTTGTCTTGGAAATATCCTTGTTAAATTAATGAGAACAAGATACAAGAACTACACCAGGCTTAGCTAATTTACAAGAATAGCTGTCACGGTCCCGCAGAGTCAGTGACTGTACATATTCGGACAGTTCCAAACCTTCTTCTGCATCCATGTTTAAAAAAAAACCCTTCAAAAAATCGCTTGTCAACATTGCGTCCAGCGCCTTTTTTTGCCTCCAGCTAAGCCCCGCCCACCATGAAATGTTGCAATGTTTACAATCTTTTAAGGGGTCTATGGGTCCGTGGACAACGCAGATGTGGCTGGTCGAAATGTGGCACTGTATCCATTTTGTTTATATCCGCTTTCCCGTGAGATCACTAAATCTGGCATGCTTAACTTAAAAATATCTTGTAGTGTGTGATGTGCCACGATTTTCAAATCTTGTAGTGTGTGCAGGTTTGAGACTTAAAAGATGTGCGTCATGCAAGCAGATTTCACAATCGGTTAAGATTTATAAACTACCCGGCTTAACCGAGCGCTGATTGGTTCCTATAATGCCATGGCATTAGCCAACTAGATGTACTTCCTAATCCACATAACCATATATTTCATACCTTAGCCTGTGATAGCCCTGTTGCAATCGTAAACGCTTCTGTTTACCCCTCCTCCTCCCCAGCACCACCTGTAGAGATCTGCTACGGGAGTTCTTATACATTCTTGCAGCAGCATGACTTTTATTGTCTGTTATTTTAACTAAGCTAAACAAATTCTTGTATTTGCTTAGCAGCAGCAGCGTAGCATGCATATCCCTTCCGCCAAAATCAAGCATATGTACATTCCATAGTATAAGTATGCAAATTGGGACGCAGCCATATAGCGTAAGACACATTCATCTTGGAGGACGGCAAATTCTTGGCAAGACTCTACAGTTAAAGCAAGATTAATGATGGAGGAACAGTTTGTACCAAAGGAAATACATGACGATTTGGCAGCAGACTAATGAATGAGCATCCATGAGTGTGGTTGAGGCTTTAGTTCACTCGCTTGGCTCCAGGCATTTATTTGACTTTAAAGTGCCTGTCTGACATTCGCAGTCTGGACGGCGAAGCACAGATAAGAAGAGACTGTTTGCTCAGTGCTGCCAACATTTCCACCTCTTTGTGTTGTGGAAATCCCTCCTGTATCTTGTGTGTTTTTAGGGTTCTGGGTTGGGATGATGTCCTTCCTGTCTCCATGTTGGTACACTCATTGTATTGTTTTCTGGCTGGTATCTGTCTTTTTCCCATGCTGTTGTGTGGTGAGGTTGGGAGGTTTGACGCCTCACATGATAAAGGACCCACCTGAGTAAACGGGTGTTGAGCGGTATACCCGCCGCACAGATTTATGGTCCGTTTCCTCCACGACTGAAGAGTTCAATTTTCCATCAGCTGCTCTGGTCTTCTGGACAGTCATGTATATTAGAAAAGATAGGTGAGGTCAGGAGGTCATATAACTGTTACACACACACACAACATTAATCACTGCACATGCTATCAAACTAACAGGCAGAAAAGCTGTTTCACACATGTCACTACGACAGGAAACAAATCTGTTTCTAAATGTACATGCATCAGGTTTACATTATAAGAAATTTGCAGACAAACAGACATTGACTTAGCTTACATTTAAATGAAAGAAATAAAATGTTAAATGAAATGATCTGACAATAGAACAAGACATATAGTCAAATATATTAATCAAATTTAGTCATTCTCTCATATAGTTGTCATTATTTTCTCACCATCATAAGTTCCAATCCCAATTTTCTATCTATTGTGGAGCACAATAAAAAGATTTTGTCCATACAATGAGAAAAGCACCATAAAACAATCCATATCATACTCTATTCTGAGACATTTTAATCTACATAGCTTTGTGTGAGTAACAAAGCTGTAAGATGTTTTATTACCATAAATCTGCAAGAAAACATTTGACTTAATTGACAACAAATCTGATGCAACTCGTCTTTATGCGCTGAATTTGAATGTATGAAAGCAAGGGCATGATTTTCAGTGAAAAACAACTTAAATTCCAGTATATGTAAATTAAGTGTCTTTAGTGTCACATGATCCTTTAGAGATCACTCTAATATGTTTGCTGCTAAAGAAACATTTGTATTATTATCAGTTGTTCTGCTTAAAGGGGTCATGAATTGCATTGTTTTATAATGTTTCCTGGGGTGCACTTATAATGTTAGTATGATTTTGACATTAAAAACTGTCATAATTTAGAAATAAAAGGCATTTTTCCTACACTGATTTTAGCCTTTTGATTCGAACACTCTGTTTGAAGGGGCGAGTCTGCTGTGAGACTTCAGTGTAAACGCCCACTGATGTGATTGGCTGCTGTGAGACTTCAGTGTAAACGCCCACTGCTGTGATTGGCTGCTGTGAGACTTCAGTGTAAACGCCCACTGCTGTGATTGGCTGCTGTGAGACTTCAGTGTAAACGCCCACTGCTGTGATTGGCTGCTGTGAGACTTCAGTGTAAACGCACACTGCTGTGATTGGCTGCTGTGAGACTTCAGTGTAAACGCCCACTGCTGTGATTGGCTGCTGTGAGACTTCAGTGTAAACGCCCACTGCTGTGATTGGCTGCTGTGAGACTTCAGTGTAAACGCCCACTGCTGTGATTGGCTGCTGTGAGACTTCAGTGTAAATGCCCACTGCTGTGATTGGCTGCTGTGAGACTTCAGTGTAAACGCCCACTGCTGTGATTGGCTGCTGTGAGACTTCAGTGCAAACACCCGGTACTGTGATTGGCTGCTGTGAGACTTCAGTGTAAACGCCCACTGCTGTGATTGGCTGCTGTGAGACTTCAGTGTAAATGCCCACTGCTGTTGCAAAGATTGGCTGACATCTTTGTATGTGAAATAGCTAATATTACACGTGGAATGTGGAAAAGCTTTTAGCACATGTTTATTATTACAGCTCTCAAGGTTAAAAAAAATTCGCCGAAATTGCGACTGTTTTACCAAAGAGCCCTCAGTGAAATGTACCGCATACAAATGATGATCAACTGAGACATTCATATTGTTGAAAATAAATAACCACATGTATTGTTGATCCTGTATCGCTCTTCTCTCCTCGTCATCTCACTAACACTCCAGTGGGCGGGGCCAAAGTTGTGATGATGAAGTAGGCGGTCTTCCACCGAATGAGTCGTTTTCTGGGCTTGGTTTCAATAAAAGCTGTTTTTGGACTAACAGGGATGCAGTGTTAATTTCGTTGACGAATAATAAAAGATTTGAACAGTACTATATATGGACTTCTTTTATGGTACTTTTTAGAGTCTAATGGGAAAAAAGTTGCATGGAAAAGATTTGTAAATATTCTTAAAAACTCCTTTTGTTCCTTACAACAGAAAAAAAAGACATACAGCTTTGGAACAACATGAGGGTTAGTACATGATTTCACGCTTTTCATTTTTTGGATGAACTATTTCCTTAATGTCAAAACAAAGAGAAATGGCTAGTGCAATTCAGAAACTCTGTGGTGTGTCTCTGCGGCGTCGGCCAAGAGCACATCAGACTGCATGAACATGTCAAACTTCGTGTTTAGACGCTCCAAAACGGATCACAGTTGGACCAGAACTTTGTCTTCACAATCCAAACTCAGCTCTTCCAACAGAAACACACAGGGATGTGTCTTGTGGATATCTTATGTGTGTGTGAGACTAGAGCTGGATGCGTGAGCGTGTAAATACCATGGCGGTTCAGGCACCTCTCCCTTTACCCAGAATTCCTCTGTCCCACTTCCCTTGACGTCACAGCTAGAGAAAGTGGGCCTACTCGTGGTCACTGTGGAAGAGGAACTGCTCCGAAGTGACTCCAGGAATTTTAATGGTGGAGTTGGAGACCACTGTAGAGAGAGAATGACTTTAGGGTTTGGACAACCCTGTCGAAACTAAGCGATTTTCATACGCATGTAAGTGTGTGGACGTTCAGAGAGAGCTTCTCTGTCTTTCTCTCTTTAGAGCTGATCTCCCGGGCCAAATCTCTCCATCTGGAAGCGTGATCATGGCATACAGCCGTTCTTGACAGGCTTGAAAACATCCCAAAGCAGTCAATTTTTGCATGTAAGCATATAAATTCACTCAAACAAGTCTTTGGCCTGTATGATCCTTCTCTCGTTAAAAGCGTATATATGTCTTTTAATCCTCTCAGAAAAGCATAATTTTAAAGAAAAATCCTTATGTTCTGTGTTTATGTTATTCACTCACATATGATGAATTAGGGATATAATCAAAATGGTATATTACACACTACTCAAATCATCTTATATTACTTCGTAATGATTCTAGTTTTTTCCTCCTTTAAATGAAAGCACCAGTTTGTCTGGCCCAAAAAGCAGGAACTGAAAGTGTCAGCGTAAAATTCAGGTTTAACAATAACCCAAGTTGACACAAAAATGCGTCTTTGACTGAAGATATACACCAATTCTGTGGAGGATGCAAAAGGCTCACAATAAATAACTCAACCACTGGGGTTTTACATCTAACCCAAGAGCTGTGTAACACAAAAACGTACCCAAGCACTGAAAAACAAAATAACCCAAAAAATTATCCAACATGCTCAACCTGGAGTTTGGGTTAAAAAAATAACACATATATTTTTAATGTGTGCGCTTGTGTAATTTATACATGGCTCATTCAGGCAGATTTGAACACTTATTATAAAGCATCCCATTTCTAATCAGTGCTTGACAGACCATCTGGGTGTGTGACGTTCAACTGAAGTTTAATGTTTCTTTGGAATATTTCATTATGTGCAGCCTAAAGGTACAGCTCATTATTGACACAACCAACCAATTAAACTCAATTAGACACAATGAAACACCATTAAAAGATTCAATTTACCATTAAGCCCTTGATGTGACCTGCTTACCTGCTAATACTTTGCTAGAACTGTAAACACAGCGGGAGAGAACTCAAATGACACGGTATACAGAATATTTACTGCTGAATAAAACAGGCTTGTCCATTAATTTAGCCCCAGTATGCCCATCACAAATCTACTGTGAAATGCGTTTGTTTTTTCCCCCAAATCATTAAAAAAAAAAAAAAAAGATTTTGTTGTTTATACCAAACCAAAAGGTTTTTCTGGAATATGCAAGTTCTCTTGGTTTTGGTTGTGTATTGTGTGTCAGTAGGGCTGTTAGATTCAATTCCGATTCCAATTCCAGGTTCCGGAATCGATGGAGGAACCTAATCCTGGAGTGACCGCAGAATACAAGGATGTAGAAAGTATCCTTCTTTGAAACTTTATTTGTAAAATGAAGATACATATCAATAACTCTGATTGATTTTAAATTATGGATGCTCCTGAAATGGCCCATATAGCCCAGCAGTAAATGTGATATAATGAATAAAAAGGATAGCACATTATTCAAGGATGTGCATTTTCTGCATGGTTAAAACTATGTTTACTTAAGTGCTTTTGCACAGATCAGGCAAAATAAACACAAGTTGTGTTCGTTACTATAGCAACAGTAGACTCGGTCATTAATCTGTACTCTAGGCGCATTTTCTTTCAGAATTATCATTGGATTATAGAAAATAAAAGAAAACAGAAAATTTAAATAAGACCCTCACCACATCTGCATCTGTAAGCAGTGCTCAAAACCTACCATTATGGACAACATAACAAATTCTGGAGTTTTTTGTGTGCAACATGTAGTAAACTGGTCCACGATGCAGGATCACAGAAGGAAATAATGACAATAAACACCATTAACCTAAGTGAATGATAGGTAGGATAATAATCAGCGATATGCTTTCACATATGGCTTTATTTGAATGTTTCAGCATGGCATACCATAAAAATAAGTTGTTAGAATAAGTTCTAGTGGCATCATTACGCAAAAGAACCGCTTAATTGTTTTATTTTTAACTGGTTATTTGAAACTAACTGTCCAAAGGAACCTTTTTGCAGAAATTAAATGTACTTCCAAAGTGAGTGAGAGACAAATGAATGCTTAACTCTGTAGAACTGAAAAGGGCTCTTAAAGAGGTGTCGATTCCCCTCGATACAATCGATTCCCAACCCTATGTGTCGGCAATACTGACACATTGGGAATTTAGATTTTATGTTAAAAAAAAACGTATTTCCACAACAATTACAAAGGAAATTTGTGTTGTTGTTTTTTTTGTTTTGTTTTTTATTAGCATCAAAGCTTTTAAGGACTATCATACAGCCGACGTAATGCGATGCCAGGCGCGACACATTTTTTTTGCTAGTTCCAGCCTGACACAGTTCTCATTTTTCACATCCAGCTCCACGTTGTTTAATGGGCATTGGGCATGCTGATCTGAAAACCAGATGTGTTGTTGGCGTGTTGCTATTTTCAGGAACTGAAAACGGCATTGACCGACAAAAACCTGCTCTAAAGTCGAAAGCGCAGTATTTTTTGTGTTGTTTAAAGGGCGCGTTAGTAATATGCGCCTATAGGCGGGTGCAGAACACGCATACATAGTGTTGGCGCTATGGTGGGGCATTCGAGGGCCGTGCCCCCCCAGCGGTCATTGATGCCCCTCCTACCACAGGCCATGGCGTGGCCCAAAAAATATCCCTTTTAGTTATTCTTTTAATATTAAATGTACAAACTGTAACAAATTAAGTTAAATGAATGGGGAAAACCCATCATTTTGGTTCTTTATGACATGTGGCTTGGTTATCATTGGTCAATGCTTATTGGTCGTTGAGTAAACTTGCTACATTTGATTTGCAGCGCGCTGCGTGCAGAATCCATTTCAGTTTGTCCGTCTATATCATAGACAGTTAGCGCTAACTGTTGGCCTAATTATCGTCAAAAAATGGATTTACGAAAATGGTTTAGACCTCCTCAGCCTCTTCCACCACCAGTAACCTATACGATCTCTGAGAGCCTAGCTAATAAAACCACATAAAGGTTGTGTTCACTTTTCATAATATAAAATTTAAAAAAAATATTAAAGGCTAATATTTAAACATAGCCTAATTACGAAACTAAATAGGCTACATGTTCTTTAACCCTATGTCTGACAAAGCATCGGCATGTTCTGGTGGATTTTTCCCCCTTTATGACAGCGGAAACAACTCGCACCAATACTCCGTCATTTTTAGCCATACAGATATGCGCAAGACATAATTATGAACTATAAACTGTCCACTTTAATTTGTGTACACTTACAATAACAACAAAGGAAGTGGATTCAGGGAACGGATTATTTTGTGCTCCACTCCAAACTCTGTCTTCATTTCAGAAATGTATTTTGTTTATTAAACGCAAAGTTTTTAATTTCAAAAGCATTTCCTAATTCAGTTCATTTTTCCAACAAACAAAGTTTCAAAACGAAATGGTTGAAAAAAAAAAACTTGGTGAGTTACCACCATGCAAATTCAAAAATTTCGCTCTATTAATTTTAACGAATGCTTGGATAACACACCTGTATGTCTCCCTCCATGTAAATAATGGCTAGTGTGGTGACTGGGATACACAACGTGGCATCCTTTTTGGAATAACTCATCACGAGAGGGGAAAACATGCTTTAGTCGCATAACAACGGTTAATGCAGGAAACGCCGTCATTTCGCAATAGTTTTCTTTTTATCGACATTTAGAAAATATTGCAAAAGTTTTACGCAAATGGAAACGCGGCTACATTGACATGATTTGGAAATGAACAACAACAAGAATAAACGAAATTCGCAAATAATAATTAATAATAATAAAACGTGTTTCGCTTTATTATCGCATTTCTGCTGTATTGGACTATATTATGTCGCCACTGCGTCAAAAATATTTCTCAAATGGCACTCTGCTTATTACACACACAGGGATGCGCAGCAGCACAAAAACATTTTTAAATGTTAAAAATAAAAGGATTCCTCTCTGGAAAAGCGTTCAGTCTTTCCGCTCACAAATTCCCCCATGTAAATAGTGAATCTGCCATAGTGCGAGCACAACTGGCTTTTAAAGGGAATGGGAGATGAGACTCTGATTGGTTTATTGTACGTTACGCCCAAAACACACCCACGACTCATTAAGAGACGAGGGACAACCCTTTTGGACCATGCGTCTGGAGCGCAAACCATTTTTTCAAAAGTGGATTGGGAATAATCTAAGTGCACTTGTGCCGTGCACTTCAGACCAATCGCTCAGATTATTAAAATATAGGGCCCTTAAACCATAGTTCAAATTGTTTTCACAATCAGGTGAGTGTATATTCATTATATAACACACAGAGCAGGTTATGTTCAGAGAGTGAGTTGCTATGGCTACTTGCATACCCTGAAAGTTACCTCTGTTTTTGAAACTGAAAGTTGAGGTTATACGCTTACTTACTCTTAAACATACCCAGGAATGTCCCATAACCTGCTTTCTGGAAAACCCCCCGGACTTACCTTCAGTGGACTGTCATTACAAAACAAACCACAAATCTAATGAACCAATGAGAAAACAACAACCAATGGAACCCAATCCCAAGATCACAGGGGAACAGGAAATGACATAAAACCGGAAACATGACAAATAAAAAATATGAAAGCATATTTGCTGAAAACATGAATCTAGACAGACATGACAGTTTTATTTATAGATATAGGCTTATATGTAATAATTTGATTGTATTTAATCAGTTTTAAATGGGTTTAGAATAAGTGAATAAGTAAAATAATTATATGGAAAAAAATAATATACAGCCACAAGAAGGACGATAGTAGAAACAAGAAAATTATTAATGATTAAAATAATTGCATTTAAAATATTGTCACTTCTTGGTATCTGGTTTTTGATGTGCTGAAGTTCAGACAATTCTCATGCTGATAGATTCATAACCATCTGGAGCAGTTCCTGTTGAGTAATAAGCATTTAATTAACAATAATTTGTATTTGTATTAATTAATTTAATGAAACATTGTATTTATTGTTGTAATTATTACACCACTTTTAAGAATAGTAAACTCTTACAAACTGAATTTATATTTGAGAGAACTTGTGCCCTCAAATTAATGAATGGGGTCTTCTCAAAGTGAACTTTTCTCATTAAGATAACTTGTTGCAACTAAGCTTAACTCCACTTTTCCACTGAAATATTTCACTTCATTTTAAATCGTCATAGCATTGGAATAGGAATTTATGACAGGAAATTATATGCATAGGATCAGTCAATGAACATGTTTGATTCCCTTCCCAAAAGAAGTGTATGTAATTTGTTGTTTAAAGCTGCAATTTGTAAAATATTTGTATGGAGAGAAATTAACCTAACTTGTCAGAAGGAATATTATACCATAACAGTGACCTCACACAAAACATAACTACCAACTGCACCTACATATAGTCTATCATCAGGATACTGTTTCATGTTGGTTTTGGTTCACGTTAATGTTTCATGTCTTACACATGAAGTTTAGAAAACTTCACAGATCTTGTGTTGAATCAGTGGTTCGAAGCATGTATTAAACTGACACATGGTTTCAGTAAACAAGGCTTCATTACATCATTTCGAAACAATTAGAAATGTCAATGGTTCACCGCTAGTGGGCGATCGCTGTGAACCCATGAATCATGCAGATTCACTGAGATTTGGTTTTACCTGATCTCCGCATGGGCAGTTTTATACATTTGTAATGAGACATTGGTATAATATAAATTAATAATAATAATAGTTAATATTCTCTTGGAGCCAACCATGGAACAAACTAAACAAACCCTGAAAACTGATCAAATAACACACATTACACAGACCATTGACTTTTAATCTTATTATGATTAGTTATTGCATTTGATCATTTTTTGCCTCATTTTCTAGTCAGAATATGAGTCTGATGCCGCTCCGTTGGGCTGTGATTATGGGGCGTGTTTCAACCCAACCAGGAAAGACCTCAATTGGAAAGACCAACAACCAATCAGAGCAGCGGAGCGACGCATAGCTGTCAACAGAACTGCAATTACACTGGTAGAAGAAGAAGAAGAAGAGTGTAAACGATCTTTGCCGGTGATGTAAAAAGAATTTCAGGACACGGCGTACTTACCAACACGATCATCATTTTTGAGAGAAATATTAAGATGAATGCATATAGTTCTCCGTGAAGTAAACAAATTCAACCCAAGCGCCCTTTGGTGACGTTACTGTTGATCATCTGTCCATCATCGTATATATAAAGCCCACCCTGACAATATGATTGGTCCGAACAGCTCCTGTTCGAGCATAGTTGCTCCACAACGGATCAATTCCAGACTGAACTTCCCAACCGCCGACAACATTTGAGTTTGGGAAGTTTGGTCCGGACTTGATCCCTTGTGGAGCAACTATGCTCGAACAGGAGCTGTTTTGTTTGAATATTATATATTCAATATCAAGATTGGTTAAATACAGGAACTCCAAGAAAAAACGCAACACACGTCCTCACAGAATCTGACCGATGAGAATAAAGTGTGTCTCATTAAGGTTTTCGCCAACAGGTGATTTCGAGCAACTTTGATGGCGACTGCAACGCTGATCAAAGTCTGACAAATTTTCTAACCAGAATGCATTGCTTTTGTCAGGCAGCAGCTGACAAAAACATGGGAGAATAAAGAAAACATGAAAGGCTAATGACTAACAAGCAGGGTTGTCAGGTTCTCTCACTCACACACACACAAACACACACAAACGCCCAATTGCAACTGAAAACTAGCCCAAACAAGCCTAATCGAGTTTCGGATTGAGAGTTTCTGGTAAAAATTGCCTTACGGTGGGTAAAATCCACTAAAATTTGCATTCCTGGGGCTGAATATCATATTATTGAGGTTGCTTCAACCCACGGACATGAAAAACAGCCAGCGGCAACAGTGTTAAAGTAGCCCAATTCCACAGGAAAACGGCGGACTTGGCGACACTGCTAACAAGGCACACCTGAGTACAATAAAATTATAAACCAGTGAGAAAACAGAACTGAGAAACACATGACCTGAGAGACCAATCAGACCAAGACTAGGGAAGCACATGACATGATCACATGATGGCAAGGGATCACATGACTAACAGGAACCTGTGACTAAACTTCAAAATAAAAGACATGAAGCATAAACGTGAACCTAAACCAATGTGACATACTGCTTTATCTGCTTATTGTTTTAATTAATTAGGTCATTAGGGTCTACAGTGTGATGATCCATGGCTGTTGTTCAGATGTTTCAGTCTTGTACTTATTCATTAATCCAAGCCATTTATTATAATATTAGAAATCCTGTTACTGAATAGCATTCAAAAACTTTTCTTAAGAAAATAATTATATATATTCTTACCAGTTTGAGCTGAACTACTGCAATAAGATATGGGAAAATGGAACAAATCACATTTCAAAATTTTAAAACAGCACTATTAATAAGTGTTTTAATGTGTTACAATCAAAAACTAACCTTGCACTCGGCCAGTCTAATACCTGCAGAACAGAAAGCAAACATACAAGATTATTTCAAGTAAATAATCTATTTTTTATTCTATTTTTTGGAAGAATTTAATCTTTACTTACCTCCAGAACACAAAGGGCAAAATGAAGACAGTTGAATTTCAGTACATGATAGTAAATAAATGTATCCATTGCTTCCTGGATATTTTTGGCAAAGTTTTTTGGAAATTTGACCTCTACTCTGAGACGATACACTTCAATCGTCTTTTCACACTTAAAGTGTTTCACACTTTTTTTTGAAACAGTGCCATATTCGTGCACATCTGACTTGATGACACTTTGCATTTTCCTTTCAGAACCTGAAGTTAAAATAATCAGTTATTAGATAATTATCATGCACTCTGTAATGTTTAATTTAACTAATCACATATGTGTTCAATCACCAGTAAAGTCAATGACTTCATTATTCCCACAATAAATGCCAGCATGATAAGCCCCATTATCCATTTCTCGTAAGAGCAGATCTCCCAGCTGATAGAGCTTCTCTCCTGTTTCATCGGTTTTATAAAAATCCTTGTGAACTTTCTCTCTCCACAGCTGTATTTTACCAACTACACTCATGTTGTTACTTTTTTGTTTCTGTGAATACATAAGCAGTAATAAAAGAACTTCATATTATATATGATAATTTATAAGAATACCATAAATCATAATAACAGAAGTGATCTTATCATTCATGCAAGTCTTCCAAGATTGTAGTTCTTATCTTGCCAGAACCCTGTTCCTGACCTCCATTACAAAAACAATACAACAAACATTACAGCAAAAAAATAATAATAATAATAAAACACCCACCTTTAAAGAGAATATACTCCTTTAGCCCAAGCGTTCAGAGCTCATCCAAAATGTTCGAACCTGCTTTTCAGAGGCGAAATCTGAAACATTCTTGGCGAGTAGTGAAACCCACAAACTCTTTTACTTTCTTTCACTTTTCATCTGATAGAGCAGATGAGTCAGGCAATTGTCATAGGCAGTATATATCGTTGGTATCACTTTACAATAACATTTAATTAGTTAACATGACTTCAGAAAGAACAATACTTCTACACAGGGACGTCATTAGGCCTATTTTAGGGGGGCTGAAGCTACCCCAAAATGTTCCTAAGCCCCCCTAAATGATAATAAGAACAACATAATTCGATTTATCAATAACCGTATCCTCATTCATATTTAGACGCAACAATATCCAGGTACAAAAAACAGCCGAGAAGTCGGAAGTTTAAATGAAGATTAAATGTCCTTAGTTTTCGTCTTTGTCAATGTATTTCATAGAGCAAATAACGTTCAGCTGCATTTCCTTTCCCTGCGTCTCTCACTCACGAGTCTCTCTCACATACACGCGCGGTATAAAAATATTTTTAATTCTGAATATAGTTTTGTCAGTGTGTTAATGTCGACCCGAGAAGCGATGGCTACTTTAGAAAGTTAATTAGTCGCAAATTTGAGGTAAAATGCACATAATTGTAGCTCTAGATGTGAGTGCAAAGATTTTGCAAACACAAGTTACAAATACCCTGGGGGCTAAGCCCCCCCTGTCTTCCAATCCTAGTGACGTCCCTGCTTCTACAGCATTTATTACTCTTAGTTAATGTTCATTTAAAAATGTATTCATTCATACATTATTAAAATCAAACGTTGTATTTGTTAACATTAGTTAATGCACTGTGAACTAACATAAACAACTAAAGATTAACAAATACACTAACAAATGTATTGCTTGTTAGTTCATGTCAGTTAATTCATTATTGTTCTGTTAATGTGTTATAGACCTTATTGTAAAGTGATACAAAATAAATAATTAATTATAGCAGTTGCATTGAATATTTACAATATCAGATACTGTTTAAGGACACATTACATGTTTTCTTACCATTGTTCTTTGTATTTAATCACATTCATTTCAGACTGTAGGCCCATAACTCAGTGAATTAGCCTGTCTTGTCATAAACTGGAGATTCAAGCACCACAGGTGGGAAAGACTGCCTAACAATGCACACGTGCAAGACAGTTACCCTTTTGACACAATGTAGAGGAAGATAAAGCAACGACATCGTTTGCCACAATATTTCCGGGGTGCTGCTCTGTGGCGTGTGTTTCATGTGCGGTGTTTGATATGTTTGTTTATGACTGAGAAAACGTCCTTGTTAGTCAAAGAAAAGCTTTTATTGACACCAGGTCCAGAAAACGAGAGATCTCAGAATATGTCGACCACTGATATCATCGTGTGGTGAAACACCGCCTCAACAACGCCTGATTCTGTAGCCCCGCCCACCGAGCATGGCATGTTATAGATAAATAACATAGGCCTACGTCAAACTACACCGAAATTCCCCAAGCATAAAACATGCAACATAAGCTTCATTCAGATTCCAATATTAGGAATGTGGTTGAACTTAACTTTTAATGAAGATCCAGCTCATGTGGTTAATGGGTTAGTTCATCCAAAAATAAAAATTCTCTCATTAATTCCTCCCCCTCATGTTCTTCGACACCAGTAAGACCTCCGGTCATCTTGAGAACACAAATGAAGATATTTGTGTTGAGATCCGATGGCTCAGAAAGGCCTCCATTGGCACAATGTACTTAACACTCAAGACCCATAAAACACACTAAAGACGCCATTACAAAGCCCATCTCACTACAGTGGCTCTAATATATATATATATATATATATATATATATATATATATATATATATATATATATATATATATATATATATATATATATATATATATATATATATATATATATATATATATATATATATATTGATTATGTGTACAAATCTATCTGAACATACCTTAGCACCAGTGTTGGGCAGTAGTGACGCTACTAGTTTAACTACATTTCTCAATAGCGTGGTGGAAGCATCAATGTTTTCTGAATCAAATAGCTTTTCAGTAGCGAAGCTCTTTTGTTGATCAAGTAGTGTGGTAGTGTCCACACAGGCTACATATTTTCCCAAGCATTTCTGGTTGTGAAGTGTTAAGGCATGTCTTAATTCTTTTGCTACTGTACTTTCTTTGAGCGGAGTTGAGTTTTAAATTAACTTACAGTTTGTCCTGCTTAGGTCTAAATTGAACATAAACACGCTAACACAGGTGCGTACACATACACACACACACTCTCAACACCTGGTTTTGTTATTATGTGGATGACATGTTTTTGTTGAAATTGGTTTGGGACAGTTGTTGATCAAACGATTGAACTGAAAAAGTATGCCTGCCTGCCTGTCTGTTTGACCTTTATTGATCACTGAGATATAATATGCATTGATTGGAAAGTTAATATAAAATAATATAAAATATAATATCTAAATTAAAAGATGTAGTAGACTATTATTGCCATGTTGCTGTAGCTTAGCTTGCTACATTTCCCAGGGGGGTAGCTTCAGTGTAGTGAAGCTTAATTTAATGTAGAGTAACTGTTAGCTTAGCTCACTACATTTTCCAAGTAGCTTGCCCAACACTGCTTAGCACGCTGTCAAAGGCTGGAGAATCCTTTATTTGTGGTGTTGTTGGTTCATTGTGCTGTAATTTGGGATCAGATTTGAACATGTATGGGCCAGGGCTCGCAAACACTCGTGCTATGTGTTTTCCAAACGGGCTACCAAAGCGTATCATCTTAAATAGTGAAATAACATTCATTTCTTGATGTGCGGCATTCACTCTCTTGACTTGATATTTGAGGAAAAATACAATTGTGGAAGTTTTGGTCTTGCTGATTTGTCTGCAGTGAAGTGTGTGTGTGTGTGTGTGTGTGTGTGTGTGTGTGTGTGTGTGTGTGTGTGTGTGTGTGTGTGTGTGTATTTGCGCAGTTTGTGCAAAATGCGCTTATATCCACCGATCGGGCCGGCCAAGTAATAAAAAAATAACATTCCACTCTATCACGGGTGAATGGGAGATAAATCATTGTGTTTGTTTGATGAAGATATTTTGCGAGCCCTGTGGGCGATTCATTCCGGTTGCCGTTTTCCAACACGTTTTCAAAACAATCTCTCACATGTACAGACAGGGAAGCCGAAGCTCATTAAATATGCAAATCTTATCCAATCCTAGCCATCATGGGCATTTACTTCCAAGTCTTCAATGCGGCACGCGCATAAAAAATGTTCCAGGACATAAGTTGACCTTATTTAAAAAGCCAGACAAAATTTAAAAAGCCAGTTCATGACCAGTTAAAAAACAGTTTACATTGTAAACACTGCAGCATTTTCAAGTTCTACGGCAGCCGATGCTGTTCACATGAGCGCCACAATGATTGCGTGTGATGATGACGCAGGAGCTGCACTGTATTTATAACGTAAACTGCATAGGAGACTGACACCGGTTAGAAAGAAATGGTTAAATAAAGTCGTTTTTTTAACGCACAAAAAGTATTCTTGTCGCTTCATTAAAACTCTATTCATCAAAAGTACACAATCAAACCATCCAGGTTGATACATAGAGACAGAGCACATTTATGCCACGCCCACACCGGGAGGGAGGGAGGGGGCAATCCAACGCTCTCCATTGACTTTGTATTGCGTGAGGTGGCCTCCTTGTCATTTCTGACTTATAACAAAAAACAGAACAATGTCTAAAAGCTGATATGTGACAGGGTGTACAGCAAACAATCGAAAAAACACAGAACTAAGTGTTTATATGCTGTAGACCCAAAACAACGAGCATTTAAGGAGACAAAAGTGGATACAGGCAATAAGATGTGAAGCTTCAGCGGGAAGAATGGGCTCCTGACACTCAGTGTGCCTACATGTGCAGTCAACATTGAGTCAAATATCCATATGTCAGTGTTATATATTATATTTACTGTCTCTTGATTGCGTTCCCCTCCAGTGGGTGTAGGTCTCAGTGTAATATAGCATGTCTCAATTGCATGTTATCACTTTTATGTCTTTAAACGCTCGTTTTTTGGGTCAACAGAAAACACTTTAAACACATCCGGGTTTTTGGTTCTGGTTTTCTGTACACCTTGTCACATTTCAGCTTTTAGACATTGTTAGTTTTTTGTTACAAGTCAGAAATGACAAGGAGGCGCCTCACGCAATAGAAAGTCGATGGAGACGATTGGTTTGACAAGATGAAAGTATAAACAAGGCTTAAGGTGGTTAAACAAGTTTGGTGGGGAAGACACTGGACTGACTACGGTCAGACTTATAAAATCCGAAAAACTTGCATACTGGCGAGCTGACTTGTTTTCCTGTTTCCTACTTGCTCGCTGGCACTCATTTTCGGGTTGATCTTCAAACTTGATCCTGTTACATGATTGGCTGTTAGCGTGTCTCTCCCTATATTGCCAGGTTACAAGAGAGTGAGTTCCTGTGTTCATGCAACCAAACGTGCTTTACAACCTCTGGTTTCTTCAGGCGGAAAAAAAAGATACTTAAAAGGTTATATCGAACACATTTTATTGATATTTATTACGTGTCTATGGCGATACATATCGTTTTATCGCTCGCTAGGAAATATCATTATTATTATTTGGTGATGTTAATAGTTCAGATGGTAGTAGAAACTTTATTTATTTCTGAGATAATAGGATGCCACTAAAAAAAAAGCAATGTGTTGAAGCAGGGCTGTGCACAGACATTTTGAGAGGCAGTGGCCTAAACCCAAAAAGGGACATTTTCATATTGTAAATACAATTATTAGGCTTAGTGCTGATTCAATTTATGTTGTTGTAATTACTCTACCATTCAAATAATTTGATGTCTATCTTTTATTACACTGTTCTAGCGTATATTCAAAACTTATTTTAGATAAGATCAGGTAAAAATAAATTAGATTAGACAAGAATTCTAATTCTCTTCCAAGAATGTGGATATTGTACAAAGACCAGGAACAAAACATTACCGACAGAACCAAATTACTATAATTCTGCGGATCAACCAGTGTCTGTAATGTGGGTGTGATGTGTACCTGTTAATGGAAAAACATTCTTGAACTGTCATCTCCGTTTTGCAAATAGCGCGCACAGACTGTAAAAATGCTGGAGATTGAGAGGGAAAACACTAAGGGGATAAGCGGAATAGGTGGATCTTTTGCGGAGGGAAAACAGAAGGCTTTTAGCGGGGATGGGTAGAGAGAAGGGCACCTCATCTGATGAGGCCAGAGGGGCAGTGGCTCTAGCCACCCACCGGCCCACAACCCCGGCCTGTGCACGGCCCTGTATTGAAGGCATGTGATAACAATGTAAGACACTACAGTACACTTCTTTTTTCTCTCTCTTTTTCAAAGGGATATATATATATCTAGATATGATGCAAAATAGGTATCAAACAAACTGATGAAAATCTGATGGTTGTCAGCTCCAGTAATTCTCCGTCCTGACCGGGAAATGAATCTTGGCCCCTGGTTTAAGAGGACGGCTGGTTTCTTTCATTACTCTAGGGGTTTGTTTGTCTTAACTGCCCATTATTACGACAGTGAACTTCCGAGCCCGTGCTGCAATGACTACCACATGTTTGTGCTTTGAAATTCCAGCCAAAACAAAAGAATAAAAATTCAGCTCACAATTCCCATGAGGAGCACTGCGGAAAGAAGCAGACGGCCTTGCCATGGTATATATATATATATAAGGAAATGCATCCTTTTCTTAACCGCACTGCCCAAGGGGTTAAAAACAGGATTTCTCTCATTCTTCCCCCTGGAAACATTTGGGAATAATGTAAACCTGGAAATAAAACCCTTTCCCTTTGGAGCCAACCTGCTGTACATGAACCTGAAAGCAAAGAGGCCTCACTACAAAGCGAAACTTTACTCAGATCTCTATGAAGGGTTAAAGTATTTCCTGGCAGGGATGCACCAAAGGAATCTGCTGGTATTTAGTCTTTCTGTGGCACCCTGGGGCATCGGGTTTGGTAGGATCCAATCTGACCGTGTCTGGATGCAATGAATACCGCTGATGCGGTGAAGAGGAGAGGAGATATAAAACACACACTCTTGAGATAAAAGGACCTGCGAGCTGCGGCTTGAAGTGTCTCGACGGGTGTGTCTGTGGACGTGCCAGTCATTCCTGGTTGCAATCAAAAAAGTGAATCCAAATGAGGGTCTGTGTGGGTGGATTTGCGTGTGAATGTGTGAAGGTCTGGTGGTGGTGAATGATTTTATGATGGATTGGACAGGAGGAGGAACTGACATCTGTGCTGTTAACAAGAAGGACTCAGAGAAACTGAAATCATTTTCACTAGTTCAGCAGATTTTGCTGCCCCTCCTACTAAAGACATTTTGTATACAGCAGGAAATTATCTGCATCAGTCTCAAATAAAAGTGTTGATGGTTTACAATTATAAAAACGTATATATATATATATATTATAATTATTTTTTAATTATCCGTTAGTTATGTAGCATGTGAGCTGGTGCTTATATGGTCCGGCAGTTAATTGAAAGATTGGATGGGTTCACTCCTCCCGAAATTGTGTTTGTGAACTTAATTTACGTTAGCAAAAGGAAGCGTATAGGTTAAATAATAGGGACCCAAAATTGAGCCTTGAGGAACGCCTGGAGGTGTAGGTACCCAGTGTATCATAGTATTCCTTGCCGCTCAGATCTAAAAGAACAAGGACTGCTAAGTTACCACACTCAAAAAAATGCTGGGTAAAAAACAACCCAATGTTGGCATCAAATATGGACTAACCCAGCAATTGGGTTGTCTTAAGCAAACATTTAACCCAACTGCTGGGTTAGTCCATATTTGACCCAACATTGGCACCCAGCATTTTTTAGAGTGTAGAGTCCAAAGTTATTTGCAGATTGTTTAAAACCTTAAACCAAGGCTGTTTCTGTGCTGTGATTTGTGTGGAAGCCATGCTGAAATGTCTTATGTTTGGTGTTATAGTTGGTGGGATAGTTTCTCTTTTTAATGTTATGTACTATTTCTCCATTGAGCTTCAATGGTCCCAGAAACCATTTGTTTCTTTGTTTTTAAGGGGGCAACATAGTACATTCAAAGAGCCTGAGACTCCACTTCTAAAAGCGTCTACGGAGGGGTAAGAGAGAGGAGGGAAAGATGACATGAGCTCCATGAAAGTCGGAGCAGAATCAGAAGTGAGATAGAGCTTAGTGACAGTTCTCTTATCACTCACAGTTTTGGTACAGACTGAAATAAAATAAAAAGACAATGTTGGTCAGATGTGGCAACATATACAATCTGATGGTTCAGCCCCATGAGATCACCAGATCGAGTGTGTCCATGTTTGTGTGTGGGGACTTCTGAGTTCTGAGGTTGAGTTCCATCGTGTTGGTTTTGGTCAATGGTTTCAGCCCTCCAAAACCATTACGTCCGAAACTAAAAAAATTCTAGTAATTGTATATGGATATGCATCAACACATGCAGATCAAACACAGTGAGAACAACCAATATTATTTTCAAATATTGCCAACAAGTAGTCTAATGCAAGTGTATTTTTTACCTGCCAAATCAATGAAAATGTATTAAATGAATCTTTTTTGCTTTTTCCACACTAAATCCCTAAATGGTAGAATGATCTTTTGTTCATGTCCACGGGCCTTGGAATCAGATCACCTTCTTCAAGCTTTGTTTTATCATATTCAAAAATACCATGTTACTTTCCAAATCAATGTGGTCCCTGTGGTACTTTATCGTTTAATCATGAATATACACGCACAAACCATTAAGTACTGTATCTTTAAGTATCTGTGTAAGACTGTAAGATGCCGTGACTACACCTGAGAAAACAAATTGTTGATCACCCAAGAATTGCCTTAATGTACATGTCTTTCCCTTCACTGCCTCTTTCCCCATCGCTCCTCTATAATTCACACAAAATCTTTATGGGTTAATATGAACAAGTCCTATACCTTATTATACATGTTTGGTATCATTTGAAATGCCTCAGTCTCACAGAAGTAAAGGTTTTAACTTAAAGTAAAGGATATTTTGCTTATTATGGTGGGTGTGTCCTTTGCCAATTGGTCTTTACCTCCTGTCCTCAATAAGGAGTACATTTCAAGACTTGCTTAATGCAAATTCCCATTGTGAACTCATGCTTATATTTGAAAGAGGTTTCTGTTTTGGTCTGGTATTTAAGAAAAGTTGCAGAAGGGTCAGGGCGTGATTCTGTATCCAGATCAGCCCGTAATGCTATGCATTATGTATACGATTTTCTTGAGGTCAGGTATGCATTTCTTACTCTTTACTTCTAGGCATTTGATGTTATGTATCAATTATCTTTGAAAATATTCTAGAATGATCAACGTGGAGCACGGGCGGGCATCTAGGATATCAGTTAATCGCCTCTGTCTAGTGACCAAGAACTTTTTTGATATTGTGATGAATTTATTATAGAGATTATGATAAAGAGATCGAAATCTGGCCGGTGCAAGACTCAAAGTTATAACAGAATCTGGTAGATCAGACAGGTATAATTTCAACAAAGGGTTAAACGGAAAATGTGTAGTTAAGTAAATTAGAATTAAATTACTTTGCCCTGCTGAAAAGACTGAACGCTCAGAAACCTTCAACCACTAGCCATAAGCCATCACTGGGATGACTGGGCAGGCCTTTCACCTTCAAGTTTGATAGTTAAACAGAGTCTGTCATGAGGACTAGCGTTATGTACACAGTTTTTATTCCAGTTATTGTAATGATGTTATCTTAACAGGCTTTGACATTTACTTTCAGTTTTCGATTTGTTGAAGAAAAAAAAAAAAGACTTTCATTTTAACTGAGACTTTGAACTTGTGTCCTTTATTAGATTGACCTGAATAAACAACAAATCTAATTCTCCTTCAGCATTTATAGTATTATAGGTAATCATATTTAAAATGTATTCAGCACATTCAAATAAATTGTTTAGACATTCTGAATTAAATGGAAAAATAATTAGCCTTTTATTGAACATTTGTAATTTTCATTGATGTCATCTTACATTACATCATCAGGATATCACAAATTACATTATCAGTAGGGATAGACAAAATTATATACAATTATGGCATATTTATACACTGTATACTTAAACTACAGAAATATAATTAATACATACAGTAAATAGCTGTTTTCAATTGATGTTTTTTTTGTTTTTTTTTACAGATGTCTAAACATTGTGCAGTCTATCCAAATTATATAAATCAGAACATATATCAAAATTATATTTAAAATATCATGGCTGATATTGATGATTTTGGTACATTTGTCAGAATCATGAGAGAGATTGATCTGTTAGCAATCACGTTCATCTCAATAGTGACGTGTGTAGTTACGGTCGGTTATCAAACTAGAGAGTGGATCTATGGTTAAATCAAAGTAAGAGTTACATTTTTCATGATTAACAAAAAAAGTAGAGCCAAGGTTAGATTAGTTTTTTGTTAACTTCTTCAATGTTCTGCAATTCCATCATGTCGCCATCACTTTCTAGAGAATGATAGAGAGAAATAAACTTTTTTTCATATTTTATTTTACAATGGTGAGTCTTTACACAACTTTGCAATACCTGATGTGAAAGTACCCATCCAGTACAATTATACACACTAAAATATTTCACTCTAAACAAATATGTTGGGTTGTTTTAACCCAATGTTGGTTCAAATATGGACTAACCCAGCAGTTGGGTTGTTTTAATCCTGCGGTTGAGTTAAATGTTTGCTTAAGACAACCCAATCGCTGGGTTAGTCCATATTTGACCCAACATTGGGTTGTTTTTTATGCAGCATTTTTTAGAGTGTAAGGTGAATCCAACAAAAGAGTGTAAACACCTGACTTAGAGCATGGGCGGGTTAAAGTTTCAAAGAAACTGATTAGCACAATACCTTTGTCAAGTAGCTGTTTCTGTCTGTAAAGAGAACAAAAGCTTCAGTTAATATTTACATTGATATGTTATTACATGACTCTCTGGAATAATTGATTTTGATTGCATTCAACAGTCAGGTACTTCCTTTTTTGTACAATATGGATTTTGTTAAGAAAATAATTTTTTCTTAGCAGCAGCTTTAAGTAAATTATAAAATAAGTTTAGCTCAAATCAATGTTTCACGTAATAGAAACTGTAGATTGACTTTTATTTGCTTACCCCAGCAGTGTCAGGGCAAAATGCAAACAGTTAAAGGTCGTAGCATGGTACTTTAGTGTAGAGTTCATTGCCTTCTTAACTCTCTCACGGAAGCCTTTAGGAATGCCAAATCTCAAACGGAGAACACGGTACACCTTATCTCGGACGAATGTCTTCACACCTACTTTACACACTCTACCATCCATATATGACAAAGAACAGCAGGCGTATCCCTCCTCTGAAGTATCAGGCTGGCCTAAAAAAAATGTGTGTAATATATATAATATATATATATATGAATATGTAGCTTTCTATGGTAAAATTATTAAATATAAGCTTGTAAATACTATCTAAGTAAATACTATAAGTAAATGCAAGTGTGTTCCTTGCCTGCAAAATCAACGACTTCACTTTCTCCACAGTAAATCCCAACATGATAGAATGGACCTTTGCTTTCCATGGGCCTTAGAATCAGATCACCTTCTTTAAGATTTGATTCATCAGGTTCTGAAGTGGCAGCCTCACTTTCCAAAACAGTCTCAAAGTCCTTGTGGTTGCCAAACCACAGGAGAGATAACATGTTGGAAAAATAAATGTGCCTAAAAATGCCTAAAACAACAGATTATACAATAGTTTACTACAATGATCATAATGAATGTGAAAGCTATTTCAGTAATATACAGCTTTGTATCATATACGTATACCATACATATAACATTATGCAAAAATATAGTTATGAAATAATATTTAAAAACTATAATTAATTCAAATTAACAGTAAACAAATTAATACCTTCCACCTACAAGCTTGATTAAGAAGAGTCTGTCATTCACCAGAGCTGCTATGGAATAAGAAATAAGGGAAAAAACACAGTTTATATTTGAGTTGTTTTGGTGGGGCTTTAAAATGTACTTTCTATTTTCAGTTTGTTGAAACAGTAAAGAAACTTTTACAAATGTATTTTTGCAGATATGTCATTGCACAATATATGAACTGTTTTTCTAAGATACATAAATTTTACTTCCATGATCAATTATTTTGATGCATTTATGTGCTCCTTTGAACCAATGGTATTGTATGAATAAACAACCCATTCTCACTCCCAGCTCATCTCATATTGATGCTTGGTCAGGACCCCTCAATGTCACTTTTAAACGCACAGGGTTGCCCTTAGGTGTCATTATTCGACGTGCAGGGTGCTCTACTGATTTCAATGACAATGTCAAACACAGTGTCATACACAGACACATTGGGCATGTTAATGTTGCAACCACTTCTGTCCTGATTTCTTCAAGACGAGGGTCTACGGGCGGGTAAATGTTTAGGTTTTTCCAAATCTTTCAATCTAATGGATGAAATAAGCTCACGTAATTTTCATATGAACGCACCGAACACTACAGAGAAACATACAGAGGGCAGCAGCTTTCATTTCTGCTCTGACAGACACAAGACCAGCCGAATGCTGTGTGTTAGAAATCAGAAATGGTAAGAGAACATTGTGCCTTTTTTATGTTTTTCATCTTCAAACCAAATTGGGTCGAGGATGTATTTCTTACCAGTACCATCAACATATAGCACAAGGGAACATAGCGTTTTTGCACAAACATAACTGCATTCTTAAAAATAACAGTTCTTAATTGGTCATGGGACCCTTCCATACAGTGGGTAAAATAGGTTTTCTGAAAAACAGCCATAAACCCCTGCAAACAAAACGGAAACTGTGGCTTTAGCCTGTGACTCATAGTTTAAAGCTAAAACAGGAAATCGGTGCAGAAGAAAAGGTAAGAAAGTGACAGAAACTCTGCAGCTGTCAAGAAATTATCATCTTAACCCTTTCATGCATGAATTATGATAACCTCGGTTTATATTGCTCTTAGGGCATGAAAAACAAGATTTGAAATGTAATTTTTCAGAGATTTTCAGATGTCCACTAGAGTGGACAGCATGTGTTTATGGTTTAAACTAAATATATACAGTATTAAACATACACGGCAATATTTAGTGTTTTTAAAGGTGCCCTAGAATTAAAATTGTAATTAACCTTGGCATAGTTGAACAACAAGAGTTCACATGGAAATCACATACAGTGAGTCTCAAACACCATTGCCTCCTCCTTCATATGTAAACCTTGTGTGTGAAAAACACCACGGAAAAATAGGCAAATCTCAACATAATGACTGTTCCGCAACAGTCGGGATCATTGATATGTACGCGCCCAACATTTGCATATGCCGGCACATGTTCAAGGTCAGGCGGAACTGCAGCGGGATCATCGGGAGTTCTGCGGGTAAACAAGTGTCAAGCGAGGATAGCGAAAATGGCAGGTCATGGAAACAAATGTTATGTTCCAGACTGTGCAGGGGACGTGAGGACTTTTCATAACCTTCCCACAGAACAGAACTGTCAACAGGCATGGTTGATGTTTATTTATAATCGGATACCGCAACAATTTAATTCAAAGTTGTTCATTTGCTCGGCCCATTTCACCACGGACAGTTTTTCAAACCTGGGACAATATCAAGCAGGCTTCACTGAGCGTCTGATACTGAAGAAGCGGCAATTTAAACTATATTCCCACAAGCAGTAAGTAGTGATTTTATCCACTTGACTGTCTAAACAATTTCTGATTAAATTGAAAGTTTCTTATGCCGCTTTTCCATTACCAGTACCAGCTCGACTCGACTCGACTCGACTCGCTTTTCGCTCATTTTCAACACCTGTGAAAAATAATAATAATCAGTCACAGCATTTTCAAATACATCAGCCACAGTAATACACAGACACAGGCATACCATCACACAATAATCTGAGAAATGGAGACATTCTTATGTACATTTCATTAGTACAGAGAGTCTGGCCACTCTCCATTGACAAGCGTGATCTTCCTTGAAGGCGGGTACTCTGTTGAAGTTTAAAACTGTTGGATCTGCCCAGAGACACTCTGGATCTGTTATAACCAATCGCTAACGTTTCAGTGTTCTGATATCGTCTGAGAACTCAATGTAACCCTTTGGACAATTTAAATCAATTTTGGACCTTTCACAGAAGACAACTTTTTCTTAATGACTCTTAAAATGAAAGATGAAAAAAACAGTAACACAATAAAGAACAGTATGTGCCTTATTCAATTTAAATGTCAAATGAGAAACAACAATGTCTCTTTTCAAACTCAATGACTTGATGCTACAATGGATTATGATGGGATATACAATCCTTTGATGAATAACTGTGTGCATTTTGCAGTCAGACTCCTGGGAGTAGGCAAATGACAGAAATCAATTACACATTCATTTATGAACATAGACTGTAAAAATCCAACTTATGTTTTGTATGACAAATCCAGCTTTTAAAGTTTATTCAACTATTTAACATGAAAAAAGTTAATAACTCAAACAAATAAGTTGAGAAAAGTCAAAAATGGTCTGCAGCTGGTTGCCTTAAACTTTTACGTTTTTTTTTTTACAGTGTATAGTAATGCATGAAAGGATTGAATGTTTATCATTTCTTTATATGCAGCTGAAACCAGAGCCTACTCCAAGGTATATATTTATTATTTACTCTTTATTCATGTCTGTTCTAAATATTTAATATTATAACATTTTTGTCATTTCCAGTTATTAATATTTTAAATAATAGCTTTTAAGTTTAAAAGTATATTCAAACTTGAGAAATATTCACCAACTCCGTTAATGCCTTTCTGATCTCTTCTGCAGCGCGACACAGCAAAGAGGTAAGATCATTTTCTGTTTATTGTAACTATTGTAATTCATTCATCCTCCTGATAGATATGGTGTTGTTTTAGATGGGGAATTCGGCAGGGAGGATATGAAAGAAAGAGCTTCCTTTCACACGTCCGCAACAACATGGAAATAAAGTGAACCTTACACTTTGAATAGTGCACTGTAAACCCGGATAAGTTAAAATAACTTTTAAAAAATTGAGGAAACTTATTACCTCAAAACTTTTAAGTTGATCAAATTAATTGTTTTAAACCGTTTAAGTTTTGTCAACTTTATTATATCTGTGGTCTGAGGAAGCATACTCCCAGAGTGCATTGCGGCATGAATAAATTAATTGCTTAATTTTTACTATTTTTGGCTTTATTTTACCATTTGTCTTTTGTCAGTATAACCCCAATAATGACAGCAAATAAACTTGTAAAGGTCTTATTAATAATAGATAAATAAATAAAATAAATAAATAAATCCTTGTTACCATTGTTGTGTTTTGCATGCTGAATGTTGAAGTCTGTGTGTGTCTCACACTTAGTCAATTGCTGATGTCATAGATATTGAGGGATTATATCAACCCAATTAAAAGGTTATTCCATAAATATTATATAGACATTTTAAAATATCATTATCTGACATGAAATATAATTGTATTATATACGATATATAACATTTATTAATGTATTACCCCTTCCTTTGAAATCAGATAACTGTGATTTCTTGTTGCAATACTGCATTAATAAAGGAAAAATTACAATAATATGAATGAAGTTCCAAGTACCCAACCAAAGGGGAACACTAATCACAATTATGGTTAGGAAATTAGTATGAAAAGTCAATTAAAAAATTGCCCTACCTCAAAAACACTTTTTGCCACGCCCCACTTATTTTTTTTTTTGGTGCTTGAAAATGAGTACTCAAACCAGGTCAAGTAGTGTTAACTCTGAGGTTTTCTAAGTAATGTAAAGGCATAGCAAATTTTTTAAGCAAGTTCAACAAATTATTGGACATTACAGAAAGTAAGTTTATAAAAAGTCTTAGTAAGAAATAACTGTTGGTGTTACGGTGTGGGGAAAATCTTGATAAACTTATTTTATTGTATCAGAATATCAGTGCTGATGAAGATAACTGCCTTGCAAGATTAAATCCTAATCCTGTCTGTTTTGACTTAAAGGCTGTCACGATTATATTTCCTTTTAGATTTGACTTTTGGTTTCACTCATCTCCTTCCTTTGTTATATTTATATCACCTTGTTTAGAAATTAAATACACTGATCCTGAAAATAACATGGCTTTATGAAACAAATGTTTAGTTTGGTAGTTGTACAAACTAATGCTTGTTTCCAATGTTTAAAAATAATTAAGTAACAAGCACAACTGCACATTTTTACTGTAATGCTTTTTAGAAAACATTCATATAGAACAATATATTTGTACAACAATTTCTGAACAGAGTTTGATCTATGTACACATACAGTGTGTGTAAGTGCACTTTTATGTGTAGGCTATTGTGAACACTTTAATATATTTTTATCAAAACATTGTTTATTTAATACAAACCCAATTTGTGAATGTGTCATCATTAACTATAATTACTGTAGGCCTACAGGTAGCCTATTTTATAAATTATTATGATCCCTAACACATCCCGATGCGCAACAAAACTTAACATGCTTTTCGTTCTCTCTTGAAAAATGACACGCATGCTCAGTCAGTATCAGCTCATCGGTTCTCCAGTCGGACATGTCCGAAATAAACAGTTCTCGGTTCAGTGTACTGGTGATCTGATAACCGTTGCAACCGGTTGAAACCGATTCTTGACTCGAGAACGAGAACTGTGACACTGACAGGCCGTGTGCGTTCGTTCGTGTGCGCTGCACGCATGCTCAGTATCATCAGCTTCTGCTCGCTGACGTGCTCAATCTGCTCATCATCAGTTCTCTCTCTTACAGTAGTGTCAGTTAAGTCAGTGTATTGTTGGAGTAACTGAATAACTCTGGCATGCTGGTTTATTTCAAGTCAGAGGGACAGTCAGACAGGTCAAAAAGTGAGTGACTTTATAAATTTGTGGATTAGTGCTGCGAACTGTTTCGAACGATTCAGTCCGATTTGGTGAACTGGTTCGACCGGTTCACTAAAAAGAACCGGTTCAAAAGAACGATTCGTTCGCGAACCGGACATCACTATTAGCAAGACATTTTTAAAATATCATTATCTGACATGAAATATAATTGTATTATATACGATATATAACATTTATTAATGTATTACTTCCCTTCCTTTGAAATCAGATAACTGTGATTTCTTGTTGCAATGCTGCATTAATAAAGGAAGAAAATTACAATAATATGAATGAAGTTCCAAGTGCCCAACCAAAGGGAACACTAATCACAATTATGGTTAGGAAATTAGTGAAAAGTCAATTAAAAATTGCCCTACCTCAAAAACACTTTGCCCGCCCACTTATTTTTTTGGGTGTGGCAAAATGGTACTCAAACCAGTCAAGTAGTGTTAACTTGGGTTTTCTAAGTAACAAAGGCATAGCAAATTTTTTAAGCAAGTTCAACAAATTATTGGACATTAAGTAAAGTTTACTAAAAAAGTCTTAGTAAGAACAACTGTTGGTGTTACAGTGTGGGGAAAATCTTGATAAACTTATTTTATTGTATCAGAATATCAGTGCTGATGAAAGATAACTGCCTTAAAGATTAGAAATCCTAATCCTGTCTGTTTGACTTAAGGCTGTCACGATTATGTTTCCTTTGAATTGACTTTTGGTTTGCACTCATCTCCTTTGTTCTCAGTTTTCCCGCCACTAAATTGTCTCCTTGGTTACTCATCAGAGAGGAGAAACAACAGCACCTGATTTTTTTATGCAAGGATTCATTTTCTTTGAAACTGATAACTGATATTATTAGATATGTAATGCTCTCAATTACATTGCAAAGCATTTTAAATATTATATTGATTGCAACCTTTTATTTTTAAATCTGGCACTCTTTAAACGGTAACACTTTACAATAAGGTTGTATTAGTTAATGCATTAGTTAACATGAACTAATGATGAACTGCACTTATAAAGCATTTATTTATCTTTGTTAATTTTAATTTCACCATTTACTAATGCATGAATAAAATCTTGTTGACATTAGTTAATGCACTGTGAACTAACAAGAACAGCTGTATTTTTATTAACTAACATTAACAAAGATTAACTAATGCTGAACAGAGGTGTTGTTCATGGTTAGTTTATGTTAACTAATGCGTTAACTAATGTTAACTAATACAACCTTACTGTAAAGTGTTACCCTTTAAACTTTATAATCTATAACCTCAAACAAATTCATCTTGTCCTCATTTCAACAAAACATCATGTGCAGGTTTAAACAGACCGATTGTGTTAATGCAGCTTCCGTTCCTTAATTTGTTGAACATCCTGTGGTTTTTGCATGCATGCTCAATCTTCAAAAAGCAATGTTGTCATGAATGCTCGCCACCATAAGCTGAGAATCTTCACTTCAATGTTTCATGTGAATTGAATGTGATTTGCTTTTGTTGCCAACAATTAGGACAGAGAAGAAGCCGACAGAGACTCTGCCGGTGTTATCAAGAAATTTTAACATTAAGAAATTCCTCTTTAAGAGCTGCAATGATCACCTGGGATCAGATTATGTTCTTAATAAACGGAACCCACAAGAATTTTGACATGATTGAGGAAAATGCCACAGGCCTACCAACAGCAGATAAGATTAAAACTGGAGACCTTCTTATGAGGAGAATTAAAAGCCTAAAATTTTACCACGTAGGGATTTTCGACAGAGGTCTCGTCGCTGAATATACAGGTAATGATTCCACTTCATAAACTGTGATTTCTCATTTCACAGTTAATGTCTGTCTTGGGGTAAAAAATGAACTAACACAGGATGTAGAAATATATATATATTTTTCATAATAGTTGCCTAAAGACATTGTTGTTTCTGACAGCTCCTGAGAATAAAACAATTTCCTCAATCACAAGTTGTTCATCACCTACTGAGTCTGGGACAGTGAACAAGAAAAGTGTGAAGACCTTTGTTGCAAAAATGCCATACCGTGTTTTCCGTCTAAGGTCGGCTATTCCTAAGAATTTCTCTGAATTGGTTGATAAAGCTATGGATTATGATGAGATATACAATGCTTTGACAAATAACTGTCTGCATTTTGCGCTCGGACTGCTGGGGGTAGGCAAATGACAGATTACATATTCATTAATAAAAGTGTTATATGGCATTGCATGAAAGGACTGAACAAATGATTATTATTCTTCTATTGCAGCTGGAACAAGTACCTATTCCAAGAAGGTACACATCTATTGCTTAATCTTTATTCATGTCCAAAGAAACTGTCTATTCTAAATATTTAAAGGAGTGGTAAAACACATTATTTCGTTCAAAAAAAATTGCATTATTTTTTAAATATTTTACCTTTATTCTACACTGTCTGTCTGTCTGTCTGTCTGTCTGTCTGTCTGTGTCTGTCTATCTATCTATCTATCTATCTTATCTACTCAGCACGATTTCACATAGGAATTCCACATAGGATTTTTTTTTTTACTTAACAGTCATTCCTAGTCAATGAAGATGGATAGGTAAATAGCAATAATAGTTTTGGTAGTATTAGAAACAATGGCGTCAATAAAACCATACCAATTTTAGCCCCATAAAATGTTAGTGAAGATGATCGAGCAGAACCTGTTCAAGAACGGCTGTTAAACGACGTTTCAGAATGGTTTGTTTTTTGTTGTTGTCTCATACTTTTTGAGTAAAGACTGCGGATCTATAGTGATCGCTACTGAATGGCACCGTTACTTTTGTATTTCTAGAACAATTATGGCCAAATATCTGTTGCAAGAAACTATTAACCTAAAACGAACACTAAACATTGGCTTTACTATAGTAGCCAAATCAAACACAGAACCATGTTTAGCATGCCTGCAGATTAACAATACATAAAAGCTCTTCAAACAGCCTTGTCATTTGTTTACTTCCTTGCTACAACCCACAATTAACAATACGAACTATATTACAGGTAAACACATCAACGAAAAATAAATAATACTTCCAGGTTTTGGCCTGTAAACAGCTTGTGTTTTTAAAGCTGGAACTGGTCCATCTTTCAGGACAAGCCGTAGTGCGAATCCTGCATTGAACTCGCGAAGATTGAAGCTTTCCTCCGTAAAATGTGCAGCACAGAGAGTGAAACCTTAACCATTGATCCCTAACTCCCCCGTCCCTGGGAAGGCTGAACAAAGTGGACCTGATGAAAAAATGCTTTCCTATAGCTAAAACAGTAGAGCATGGCGCTAACAACGCCAAGGTCATGTGTTCGATTCCCAGGGAAAGCAAGAATTGACAAAAAATGTTAAATGTGTACCTTGAATGCGATGCAAGTTTTTTTGGATAAAAGCCTCTGCCAAATGCATAAATGTAATTTGTAAATGTAAAATAACAGCGTTTCGTCGGCATTGTGACAACACTCCAGTCTACAAACTATACCACAACAATCTTCTCCACAGATATAAAAATGCCCTCGCCCCCCTTATTTAATATTCTCGGAGGAGGGGTTTATGTAAATTTGGGGGTTGGTGATGTCAGCAACCCTGGAGGAATGTCTGTAGTCCCTACCGACCGCTTGCTGTAGTCCTTAGAAATTGATTTCTTTAAAAGCAAATGTCTCCTGTATATTTGAACGTTGTAACTTTGCAGATGTTGTTTATGCTCACACAGCAACATTAAACACTAGCTAATGTTAGAAAAAAGTGAAATTGTGTTTTACCACCCCTTAACTATAGCAAATTGTGTTGTTATTTTCAATTATTCTTTTTTTTAATAACCATTCAATAAATAAAAGTATATTTAAACTTGAGAAATGTTCCGCAACTGTTGATGTTTTTCTGATCTCTTCTGCAGCCTGCCACAGCAACGAGGTGATATCGGTTTCTGGCTCATTTTGATAATTATAATGGCGAGTTTTGATTTACTCATCTTGATTTTAATTTTTTTTAGATGAGGAAATCAGCATGGATGATTTACAAGAAAGAGCTGCCTTGACACAGAGAGAAAGAGTTTCACAACAGCATGGAAATAAAGTGAACTTTAAATCTAGTAGAAGATAAAACAATGATCAATGAATTATATTTGTAACATTATTAATATTGATTAATCTCAATCTTCTGATCACTGCCTCAAAGATAAGAAATTATTGTAATCCTGTCTATCTATCTATCTATCTGTCTGTCTGTCTGTCTATCTATCTGTCTGTCTGTCTGTCTGTCTGTCTGTCTGTCTGTCTGTCTGTCTGTCTGTCTGTCTGTCTGTCTGTCTGTCTGTCTGTCTGTCTGTCTGTCTGTCTGTCTGTCTGTCTGTCTGTCTATCTATCTGTCTGTCTGTCTGTCTGTCTATCTATCTATCTATCTATCTATCTATATATCTGTCTGTCTATCTATCTATCTATCTATCTATCTATCTATCTATCTATCTATCTATCTATCTATCTATCTAACTATCTAACTATCTATCTATCTATCTATCTATCTATCTATCTATCTATCTATCTATCTATCTATCTATCTATCAGCACCCGATTTCACATAGGAATTCACATAGGATTTTTTTTTTTTACTTAACAGTCACATTCTAGTCCAATGAAGATGGATAGGTAAAAAGCAATGTGGTTTATAGAACAAGGCAAACAGATAGTCAAAAAGAGAGCAAATACCAATGAAACAGTGTGCCATGCACAAACAATACCAGAAAATGAGCAGAACAAACTGAGGGACTTATATAAGGCTAATTAACCAAAGATGAGCAAACTAACAGTCATTGAGAATGAAACCAAAACTGAGCATAATTGTGAAATAACGCAATAACCCTTCCTGGTAAAGAGCGTCCACTTAAAGTCCAAATGAGGACAAGAGGGAGGTGAACAATCCTCCCACAGATCCATTACAAACATATATTGCAGCAAAAATTACAGATAAAATGGATACTTTTCATTTCATGCAAAGATTTTAGCAAAATCTTATAAGCTGTTCAATTATACATTTTGGTGTGTGCCTATATGGTGCCTAGTTAGGCTGCTCATTATCTGGCACAGGGCTAACGTCTCTGCTGCTGCTTCAGTGGAGATCAGAACACAGAGAGAGATATGATCTGTGAGTTTGTGTTTTGTTAGGTAAAATCTGAGGTGGTGAAGTCATCTGTAAGGAATGCGAGGCAGTGTGTTAATCTCTGCCGCTCGGCACACTCGCAGGATTGTGATTACCGTGCGATTGATGGCTGTTTGGAGAGCGAGAAGCCCTTCATTACCAGCTTTGATGTTTTCATGACTAAAATGCTTAAACATTTAACTGCTCAAAGACTTAAAGAGGCAGAAAGCAGCCTGCAGGTGCTCGCGAAGACAAGCCCAAAAGCTCTCAGCGCTCATGTTTTGATAGAGACCAGCATAAATCAACTGAGAAGCAGAGCTGGCCGAGATCCACGCCTTCATTCAGACCGTCTGTGGAGAAACAGCGTTTCACCAACACAAGTCTCCAGCTGGATAGAAATTAACTTAGCAATCGATTGAAAGAGTTAACTAGTTATAAATATATCTTACAGGCCTATGAATGTGTTTTTCATTGTTTAATATATATGTTTTTGAAACATAATGCCTGCATTTATTTGATCAAAAATACCGAAAAACTGTAATATTGTGAAATATTGTTACAATTTAAAATGATGGTTTTCAATTTGAATAGACTTTAAAATGTAATTTATTCCTGTGATCAAAGCTATATTTTCAGCATCATTACTCCAGTCTTCATTGTCACATGATCCTTCAGAAATCATTATAATGTGATGATTTATTATCAATGTTGGAATAATTTTGTTGCTTAATATTTTTTATAACCTGTGATTCTTTGATGAAATGAAAAAATAAAATGATAACAGAATTTCTTTAAAATAGAAATCTTTTGTAACAATATACACTATACCGTACAACAGTTCGGCGTCAATAATAAAAAGATTTTTTTTTTTTTAAAGAAAGAAATTAAGATTTCTGCATTGGAGAAATTTTGCTTTGGAAGTCTTCACATACATAACTATATATAGGTTTACTAACATTTTTTTTATCAATTTAGCACATCCTAGCTCAATAAAAGTATTAATTTCTTTCAATACTTTAAATAAATTTTCAATATAGACGTTTTATGTGCATTTATTTTAAATGTTTAAAAGCTTTTTTTAACCTATAAATTACCTTGTAACATAGAAAAAACTAAAATTGTTTTTAAATACAATTAATATAATTTTTTATAATTTAAAATTATGGTTTTCAATTTTAATATATTTCTGTGATGCAAAGCTGAATTTTCAGCATTATTACTCCAGTCTTCAGTGTCATAAAATGTTTGGTTACTTTAACTATATAGTTCAGTGAACCTTAGTAGTTATTTATTTAAAAAATGTAATCAATAACCAAATCAAATTATCACTGTATGAAAATGGCAATCTTAATGGGGCTGTTTGAAATCAGGCATTATTTTTGCAGTACCGTTTGTTAACGCTTATGGCACACATAAGTTTGTCACCTGCTTGTTTATAGTTATCTCGCTCCTTATCTCATTCCTTTCGTTCTGCATCTCCTGTCCTCTCTTGTCTCACCCCCTCCTTCCATCGGTCTACCCGACCCTGTTCTCCTCCTCTCAGGTTTTCCTGAGAGTTGCGTGCGATGGAAGGAGGGGAAGGAGGAGGGAATCTTTCATCAGCCTGCCCGAGCGACTGGGGGGTCAGACCGCTGAGAGAGGGATTGCTTTTCAAAGGACTATCTCTTCATTTGTTTTCCCAGCAAAATTTCACTGCTGTTTTACAGGAGAGCAAAGAGTAAAATCACTCCCTTTTAAGAGAAAAAGGGGCCAGACGGTCATCCGTCATAAAGGGTGATTTCAGAAAGGCCAATTTAGCTTTGATATCAGGAGTTTTCCTCCCTTCGTGACAGCTAAGGAAGATGGTATTTTAAACTTTCCCTCTCAAAATAGCTGCTCTCACACACTGGAAAATACGCTTACAAATCCAACGAGACCTGAATGGTTGAGTGAGATTGCTTGCAAACAACAGTTTCATAAAATTAATGCTGGACACAATTATTTCCCGATGCTTTGTTTATCTCTCCTTCGTCAAAGCGGAATCATAACTCTGCATTTCCTTTCAACATGCAAGTAATTCCTGAACTAATCAGTTAAATGAATGATTCAGTTAGTGATTCATTCATAAACACAGACACTATTTTCCTGAAGAAAGCAGTATTTGTTGTACAAATTATTTGAATGAATGATTCAGCATTAAGACACATCTGCTGAATGAAAGAATCACTGAATCATTCATTTAACTGATTCAGTCTGCCTTTATGAATAAATGATTCATTGAATCATTAAGAGAGTCACATGATTAGTTCCTTAGAGTGGTGCAGGTCTGTGACATCACTTTGTAGGTCAAAACAAGCAAGCGAGCAATTTAGCACTTCCGGTTCCCTTGTCCCAAAGTCAAGGAGTTTTTTAAATGGGTTTTGTTTAAAGGGTAACTAAACCCTAGATAATCGAGTAAATGTTTTGACATTTGGGTATAAAGTGTTTTAATTCTACAATATATGGTGTAAAAATATCTGAGTGCTGCCCTCTTAAGGTTGAACAGTGGCTACTGCAGTTGAATTTTCCTATTTCATCGTGACATATGTTGGTTCTTCCAATGCCTCACTACCCACGCCCCTGGCACGAGCGCTCCACACCCTTGGCATCAGGAGTTAATGCAGTTTGAGCCAGCGGCTGGAATTGATAAGGCTCTGGCCCTGTGTTTACAAACAATTCACCCTCCTCCACTTCAGGTGAAGGTGGGGGAGAAAAGTCCTCTACTTCAAATGACCGCTCTGATGCAAAACTACTGCCGTCACTCTCCATCTTTGCGAGTCTGACAGCTGTCAATCACTCTGTCACAGCTGGTCTCAGTTACACGCCCCGCTCAGCCCCGCCCTTGGCTCGTCCCCTCTAGGCTCTGCCCACTTTTCCAGCATTTTTCAAATATTGCCAGTGGGTGGAGTTAGGCTGTGAACAGGGGTTTAGTTACCCTTTAAAGGGTCATGAAACCCTAAACCAAATTTTTACAAAAGTATGTGTGTTGAACATCATGGAAGACAATGTTACCATCTGTAAGTTTTGAATGTGGGAGAAAACTAGTTAATTTTAAACCTTTTTGCTCCATTTTCAACTTTCTGGTTTTTAAATTCATCTTCTTATCAACATCATAGGCTGTGACGCTTTCTTGTACTATAGTACAGCGGTGTCTCTTTATTCATGAGAGTGCGTGTCTTTATCCTATGAGAAGACGCGTTGCTTAATTCATGACAGCAAGCGCTTAATTATTCATGACGGCACGCGCTGATAGGCATTTTCCTCTGACTGGCACTTCAAACAGTGAGATCGTATACAGTAAGTGAGAAATGCATTAATGGATCAAAACCGAGTGTTTTTTCCGCTTTTTATGAGTGTCTGTGTTGCCTGCGTTCTCATCAATAGATCCTGAGTCTTCACACAAACACGATTCATCCACACTGTGAGTGTAACCGCTCTTTACAGCCATTAAACTGATCAAACGGCATATACAACTCCACAAAATAAGCCTCAAAAGTTATCAAAGTTATGCAACAGCATGTTCATACACTCACCTAAAGGATTATTAGGAACACTTGTTCAATTTCTCATTCATGCAATTATCTAATCAACCAATCACATGGCAGTTTCTTCAATGCATTTAGGGGTGTGGTCCTGGTCAAGACAATCTCCTGACCTCCAAACTGAATGTCAGAATGGGAAAGAAAGGGGATTTAAGCAATTTTGAGCGTGGCATGGTTGTTGGTGCCAGACAGGCCGGTCTGAGTATTTCACAATCTGCTCAGTTACTGGGATTTTCACGCACAACCATTTTTTAGGGTTTATAAAGAATGGTGTGAAAAGGGAAAAACATCCAGTATGCGGCAGTCCTGTGGGTGAAAATGCCTTGTTGATGCTCGAGGTCAGAGGAGAATGGGCCGACTGATTCAAGCTGATAGAAGAGCAACTTTGACTGAAATAACCACTCGTTACAATCGAGGTATGCAGCAAAGCATTTGTGAAGCCACAACACACACAACCTTGAGGCGGATGGGCTACAACAGCAGAAAACCCCACCGGGTACCACTCATCTCCACTACAAATAGGAAAAAGAGGCTACAATTTGCACAAGCTCACCAAAATTGGACAGTTGAAGACTGGAAAAATGTTGCCTGGTCTGATGAGTCTCGATTTCTGTTGAGACATTCAGATGGTAGAGTCAGAATTTGGCGTAAACAGAATGAGAACATGGATCCATCATGCCTTGTTCCCACTGTGCAGGCTGGTGGTGGTGGTGTAATGGTGTGGGGGATGTTTTCTTGGCACACTTTAGGCCCCTTTAGTGCCAATTGGGCATCGTTTAAATGCCACGGCCTACCTGAGCATTGTTTCTGACCATGTCCATCCCTTTATGACCACCATGTACTCATCCTCTGATGGCTACTTCCAGCAGGATAATGCACCATGTCACAAAGCTCGAATCATTTCAAATTGGTTTCTTGAACATGACAATGAGTTCACTGTACTAAAATGACCCCCACAGTCACCAGATCTCAACCCAATAGAGCATCTTTGGGATGTGGTGGAACGGAGCCGTGCCCTGGATGTGCATCCCACAAATCTCCATCAACTGCAAGATGCTATCCTATCAATATGGGCCAACATTTCTGAAGAATGCTTTCAGCACCTTGTTGAATCAATGCCACGTAGAATTAAGGCAGTTCTGAAGGTGAAAGGGGGTCAAACACAGTATTAGTATGTGTTCCTAATAATCCTTTAGGTGAGTGTATATTTTTGAGGCAGAGAACAAACTGCGAATGGCTGTGCATTGAATTATAGCTGTCAGGGTATATATGCATGTAACGGTGAGCTTACAAATCCATTTGTATATTGTGTTGCGTGTAACTTAATGGTAATTTGCAGCGTGCATGTGTGGGGAGCTTTGATGCTTTTAATGAGAGCGAAATAAAACTGTCTGCATCAGAAGCCGTTGATGTGCTGTCCGTCTCCCCTCGTCCCCCTCCACTCCGCCACTAAACCATGCCCACTTTTATAGCATTTTTCAAAACTGTGGTGAGAACTCACGGCTGCTGAAACACGGGGTTTCATGACCCTTTAAATGATTGAAATAAAGCCTGTGGTGAACACAAGCTCAAGACACTTTCACGCTTTTTTTTCTACCACATAAAATACATCAGTATTACTGCACTTGTGATTTTTTTGAAGCTGTTACGTGTCTTGAAAACGGTGGTTGCTAACAAGTGGCTAAATGGGACTACAGAGGCAGTCAAGGAGATTAAACCTCATCACGCCACAGATAAACACTGAATAAACTCAGTCAGCTTTTACAGCCTCATTATGCTTATAATTGTGCTCTTATAAACTAGTCTAACTCAAACGTTCTGGGAAAATGTTTAGGATAAAAACTGAAAGAGTTGAGGGAAGCTTAGTGATGGTGACGTTGAAGTCGAGCGACTGTGGTGTAGTCTGTTTATAGCCTACCTTTAGCTTTTTACTTCTGGTGAATGCATTTAGACTTCAAAATTCATAAAAGTTGAGTTCATCTGTGAAAGTGATCTTGATGGACAAAACGTGTAAGTATCATAAACTTTTAGTGATCAAAGAGCTTGATTTTAGCAATAATCCAAAAGCCTATGGGAAAATCCTATTCGAGGGAACCAGTGTGATGCCGGTTGGCCAACAAAGTGACCAGTCATACCTGCACCACTGTATTAATCTGTGTCGATGGACGAATATGCTAAATTAATGATTTAATAAATAATCAGAAATCTTAAAAATGCTGCCTTCGCAAGGTAGGAAGGCATCAAGGCATGTCTGAATCCTAAGTTAGCTTCACTTCCTGTATCCTGAGACACTTGGATGTCACACACCGATCGGTCTGCGCAGCACCACTTCAAGACGAACACACCTGATAAATGGTGTTGTATATTAAATCGGCTAAATGGACGATTCAATGATTCACTCATAAAGATGGTCACTTTAATTTCTGAATGAATTGTTGATTCAATGATTCACTCATCCAGTAACTTGTTGACACTACTGGTGGAACGATGTAACCTACAGAAAAACTTTGAAATTGACTGCTTATGTATAAAATTAAGTATTTTAGAGTGTCACAATTGGCTTCCATCCTCTTAGCCTAGCTCTTAAACCATTTATTAGACTAAGGATAAGGCTTAGATTAAACCAGGATTAGGTCTTAGCTCTTCAATAAGGGCATTTTATAAACATGCCTTAGAAAAAAAACATCACTGGTGTAAATCTTTAGACAAAACAATGGCAATTAAATATTTTAAGCGCAAGTTATTTTCAGTTAAAACAACTTAAACATGCCTTTTAGTCTGGGACTAGCTTAAACCTTGTCTGTGAAACCGAGATGCAAACACACAGGATAGTCAGAGATATGTTGAGTGAGAGAAATTATGCATGTGTGTGTTTTGTAACCTGATGGAAAAGAGATAAAGACTGTGTGTGTGTTTTTAGAGAGGTGACCTCACAGATTTTTACAAGAGCTGTGAACCACAAGGGCCAAATCTGGCATCATAAACCTTTAACTGTGACAGGTAGAGACCACCACGTAGACAAAAACCCTACTGGCTTTCAGCTGAGTGTCCTTGAATCCCATCCGTCTTTCTATTCCCTCCTCGGTCGGGTCACTCCTGCTTCTGTCTATTTTCGAGAAGGGTCTGTCTGCGTCCCGCAGTACTACAAACTAAGTTACACCTACTATAACAAGTTATGCCTTCCATGAAGAAACAAGCGTGGATGTCATTGACTAAAACTTATTTTTTATGTGTGAAATGTTTGTAAGACTAACTTATGGCGCTTTCGAATTTTAAAAAGTATTAAATAACAGATATTGGTAAAGTATTGGTAAAAAAAATAAAATAAATAAATGATACAATAAAATTAATAGACTCATGGTAATTATAGCTAAAAGCCATCCCTTCCGTAATTAAAATACTTTAAAAACTGAGAAAACCAACAGGATGACTTATGGCGTCTGGTTATGTATGTTATACGATCTGTATGCCTTATTACTAGGTGGCAATTGTGAAGCTTAAAAATCAAGGAAAGTGAAGAAGATGTTTTATTGTAGGGGGCCTAGTTTGCAGGGTGTGGTTTGTAGTACTGCGGGACGCAGTCGGAAACACTTAGGCTGCATCCGAAATCACATACTTCCCTACAATAGTCGGCGAAAAACAGTATGTGACAAAAAAATATGTCCAAATTTACAGTGCAAGGCATGTCTGAATCCTAAGTTAGCTTCACTTCCTGTATCCTGAGACACTTGGATGTCACACACCAATCGGTCTGAGCAGCACCACTTCAAGATGAACACACCTGATGAATGGTGTTGTATATTAAATCGGTTGAATGGACGATTCAGGTCTACTATTTCCGGTGCGATTCTGAAGTGTGAATACGATGGACACTTTACTATCCCATGAGGCCACGGGAGAGGATTTGTGATTGGCAGTGAAGCGACGTAACTGACTCTCACATGATAATGACAACATGACGGATGTAGTGCATCCAGATTACATTCATACTACACAATATAGAACATACTTTTATAACAGAGCGTGAACAGTGTTGGAAAAAGTTATGCATTACAATATTGCGTTACTCCCATAAAAAGTAACTTATTGCGTTAGTTAGTTACTTTTTAAGAAAGGTATGCATTTTTGTTACTTTGCCTCACATGGGCAGGGCTGGGCTTGCTTGTTTTGTTTTTTTTATTTTAAATTTTTTAAATATTTTTGGGCAAATGTAAAGGCCCTTTTGTACCAAAACTGAAATAATAAGGCTGAATGAAATGCAAATGCAAGTCTGTACAGTAGAGAGTGCAGCTCAAACAAACCTTTCCACTGTGCTGCTGTTCTGGATGCAGGAGTATAAAGTTCAAATGGGACAATTATTAAAATCTGACTTTTTCCGTGTTTAAGTGCTTTAATTGGGTCCCCGGTGGATCTACCAACATTGAAAACGTGAAAAAGGACAACCCACGTGTCTGCAACCCCGCAGAAAAACTAGCAGCTCAGGTTTCTCTCCCCTTCTGACATAAAAAGGGGATCTTATTATAATGTTATCATATGTTTCCACCACCACCTAACAGTGAACAAGACCCTTGTGTGTATTTGACGGTTTAAACACAACAAAAAATGTGAAAGAGAAGTTACTTACAAGACTTGACGTCTGACAGTGCTTCAGTGCGCTCAGAAAACGATCCATTAGAAGTTTAAACTAATATAGCTTTAAAACGCGTGGAAATACTAAACTTTAATGATGAAAGAACTATGCTATGCGTGAGAATGTTTGAGATACAGATAATCAAAGTAAGTATTTGGCAGAGAATCCGATCGAGGCAGGAACTGGATGGAGAGAGAGGGCGTGGCATGCAGCAGCTCATTTGCATTTAAAGGCACATGCACGAAATCATCCTTGTCCTTGAATGTAGTCAGACATGGGTATTTTTTATAACATTTATAAATGATCTGTCAGGAATTTTAAGATGAAACTAAATAGACAGATTCTAGGGACACCTGAGACTTAAATTATATTATATAAAGTTAAATTTTTGTTTAACTGACTTATCAAAAGTCTGCAGCAAGTGCATTGGTCAATAAAGTGAGATTAAATGCATACAAATATATTATTTTACATATTTAATTAATGGAGGTTTGCGTAGTATTCTGATGTTGCATTTCACTGATTTTATTAATTTTGAGGAATACTGAATGTGAGATGAGTAAATGCATGCTCACACTAAGGGTATGTTAACACGACAGCGATATGCTTAAAACAAAGACGTTTTTTTCTTTTGAGTTCTCCACGTGCAGACGACACCATAGTCAAAATGATCCCCATTTACACAGATCTGCGAAAATGACTAAAAACGTTGTATTCTGCTGAATTAAATACTATAGACTGAATATGTAATATGCATGTGCATGACGTCATCATTTACACAGATTCACATTTTGTATGTTCAGGCACCCAAAACACTGTTGTCGTATAAATGAACGCCAAAACATTTAATGTAAACAGCCCCTTAGTCTAAAACTACAATAACCATCAAGTTCACACACAGCATACAACGCCTCTGCACTCACTCACGCCCCATTCACACGGGGCGTAGGCGTCAATGCTTCTCATTTACTTTTAATGGGTGACATCATCCGTTGCCGAACTGAATTGTGGGTTCCGTCGCGTCGCTTCACTCGCGTTGCAAGCGGCAGAAGTTGAAGATTTCTCAACTTTTCAAGCACCAACGGAGGCGTCATCCAATTAGATCGCCCTATGCAAATACCCTAGAGCAGGCGCTAGCCAATTGCGTTCACGCAATCCTAGAGCAGACGCGTGATTGGCTGTTGTCACTATCCAAGCTTCAGCCACGCCCTCCGTCAAGCGTTAACGCCGAAGCTCCGTGTGAATGCACAATAGCTCTCAGTATGGAGACAGGACAGCTGTCAGTCAATAAATGGGAAAACAGTTAGTAGCGTTGCTTGTTTGAGAAAGTAACTCAGATATTTTGTCGTAAATTGAAAAGAAATGCATTAATTTATTAGTTACTTGAAAAAAGTAATCTGATTACGTAACTCAAGTTACTTGTAATGTGTTAGCCCAAAAACGAATCATAAAGTAATTACTTATTCAAAACACGTACCTACTCAAGAGAGTATGCGATTTCAGATGGCTCCTTCGTATTTTTTGTATTTTCGGGGTGGGACGTGTGCGCTAAACATGCCAGGTCTGGGGGGAAAAACTTCCTGGGACAAATTGTTCTGAGTTAAATCAATGGAATCGTGGCTTAAGTAGGTTGTAGATTGCCACCAATAGTCTCTACGATCAACTTAGCTCACGATGCTTTTGGGAAACGCAGCCCTGAACTGTTTCCATTTCTAAAATGACTGATATTCTGCTGGTGTAACAAAGCTGTATAGGCAGATCCAAGCAAATCAGGGTGGATAAAATCAAGTCCCGCCACATAATTTCTAAAAAGATAAACACTTAACTGAGACAACACAATATGCACAATATGAAAAAGCAAAATTGAGAGATGATTCCACTATGGGTTAGTGTTCTGAAGTTTTAGTGAGCTCTTAAAGAACAGAATCCTACACTTTTTACAGGACGAATCAGTCACACATCTTATTTTCCAATGGCTTACTCTCTCTATTTCCCCGTTTATCATGGGCTGGGCTGAAATCAGGCCACGCTTGTAATCCCGCCTGAATGAAGGTTAACTAGAGTCTTCACATGCCAAACGCTCTCGGCTTCGCTTTAAATCTACGGCATGTAGAATCCATCAGCAGTTTCTTTAGCGCTTTCCCACAAATAAAATCTCAAAGATTCCACTCACAGCCCGTTCCAAACTGCTCTCAGGCATAAACGCTTTTCCTCTCTTAGATTCAGACGGTAAAGTTTATTTGAAGGAGGCTGAATAAGAGAAAGCGAGAGGAATGGAAAGAAGGATAAAAAAAAGCTTTAATCACAAAAAAACGGCCCTGGAAAAAAAATCTGAGAAGTTTTAGCTGGGCAATGCATTCAGAAGCAAAGAGAAGATCATCTAGGCTACTTCATATATTTATTTGGCCTATGAAATGTATTTTAATGACCTTAATCACAAGTAAACTGCACTAAAAAGATGTTAAAAAAGACGCATTTTGAGCTAATCATTCAAAGCGACCACATAGAATCACATTGCATTTGCAGTGTAAACACTATGCTAAATTTAATGATTTACAAGCGAACAGATTCACAATTCTGTAAACAAATCTGTCACTGTGAATCAGTTCGTTGAGACTGAAGGGCCATTTTAAGGCCTATCTGTCTTTGTACTGAATCACTGACTCTCAAATAAAACACAGCTGCAACCCCAAGTGTTTGCTTTAAAACTGTTTCCATTCCTTCTTAAAAAGAGGGCAGATGTTCCAAAAACTCTTTCTTCCTCCACCAACGAGAGACATGAAGCTCTTTATGCATCAGCGAGTGTTTCCTGCAGCTTTAAGTAGGCTATCAAAAGATAGAGCACAAGTGGTCGGATGGAGGAAATGAAGGCTTCCCAACATCCACAGAAGATATTTCCTAACTTCCACAGAAGTTCTGAACTCAACACTCGACGGGTGCTAAAAGAGTTTCAGAGGAAAGAGCTCTTGAGTTGATGGACAGGAGTTTATCTTGGGATAGAGATGTCTTCCTGTGAATATTTGCTGGTGATATTCCTCTCTGAGCATTTACAGCGCTGGTTAAAACACAGCAGGAGCTCAGAAACTGAATCACAGACACAAGCTAGAACTTACAATAAAGGTACTGTAGAAGAACCATTCATTGATTGTAAAATATGGTAATATCATGATCAGGGACGTGCAGAGAGTTCTACAGAGGCAGGGGCTCAAATGTATGATTTGTGAAGGGTCATGTGACCCTGAAGACTGGAGTAATGATAATAAATTCAGCTTTGATCACAGGTATACATATACTTTCAATTTTAAAGTATATTAAAATAGAAAACCATTAGCCTATTATACAAATATTTCACAATTTTGCTGTTTTTGATCAAATAAATGCAGGCTTGATGAGCATAAGAGACTTCTTTCATAATGCTGCATAATGATCAAAAATGATAATATAATAAAGTCCTTTCATGCCACCATTTCACATAATTGGCCTGTAGGTGCCGTTGGCACTTGGCTTCATTAGCTTTGATAGTTTCGTCAAATAGTAGCGTGTATCAATTTACATAAATACAAGTGAGTTTAACACTACTTACATTAATGCAACTTTTGGTGCTGCGTGGTTTTGTGCAGTGCTTTGTTTGTTGTCAGGAACATCAGGACGATTGTCAGGATGATCCATTTCGTCAGGAAATCGTTCCACAAGCGTTAGTTCGTCTGTCCATGTCATTTTCAACCGATTTATGAATTAGAACAGAAAATTACGCTCCACTTCACTTTGTCCAATGGAATCTGAACTTTGCCAGATCACGATTGGTTGGTGTATATGACAAACGGCGGCATTGACGATTTATGTAAAATTTAAAAATATCTAAAATATATTTATTTAATTAAATCAACACATTAGCGTTAATTACTGATGAAAAAATGTTTTGGTTTGTTTGGGGGAATGCTTTTCTCCAGTAAAGCCACAGACACTCTCTGAAAGAACCATATATGGCTCGAGCCGTTTCCGAACATACTGAGGAAAATCAGCCAGTAAAACACATGCAACCCATAGCAACGGGTTATGGCAGCGCCTCAGACCGACTGATATGAAAAAATAAACAGAAGTTTTCCGACTTTTGACACGTTGTCCTTTTTATTGACCACAAATATTATCATTGATATTTGTCTGAGAGGGCACTTTTGATATATTTTGATAAAGGGCAGGCTCGAGCACCCAAAGCCCCCTCTGCACGTGCCTGATCATGATAATTTAACATAAAAATTACCATCATACTGCCATGATATTTTGGTCATGCGCCACGGTGTTCTTGGAAGAACTAAATAGGGTAGGCTAATTTAAAAATTACCATGCTACCATGTTTTTTGGACATGTACCATGGTATTAAGTACCTTGCAAATACCATATAGCATACCATTATTTTCAGTACCATTGTATATTTTAAATAATATTACTGATCTGATCTATCTGATAACATTTTACATTTATGCATTTGGCAAACACTTTTATCCTAAATGATTTACAGTGCCCTTATCACAGGGACGATCCCCCTGGAGCAACATGGAGTAAAGGGCCTTGCTCAAGGACACACTGGTGGTGACCACTAGGATCAAAACAGTTACATTTGAAACACCTCAAATAACTTGCGTGCGCAACAAGTCTGCTCTGTGATATTTGCTTCGCACATGCGTATTAGTGCCCTCTTCGATCGTGGGACATTTGAAGTACATTCGCTTTTCCAGTCCGAAGATATCGGCGAAGGTTTTCAGAATTTCCCTTCCACATTGAATAGCTTCTCATCCTTATATGACTGTTAAAGTTAACTTACAACCCTTAATATGTGCGCATTGCATGTCTTTGTGTCATGCAAGGTCATCGTAATTCTAGAGAAATGTTTGAGATGGTCAGCGGGGAACAGTTGCGACATGAGTTATTATGTTTTATTTAATATGTTTATTAGGTTATTGTTTGCAATTGTTCATTGTTTTTTACTGTTACTCAACTTTTCAACTGTTACTATTAAAATGATGAGCTGAAATTAAATATCGTGTCACTGTTTGCCATTACTTTTAACTAAACAAATAATCAAACGCTGAATGGAAATAAAAACGGTTGAATTCTCATTTTTAAAGGTATTTTACATTTGCAATGAATTGATTAGGCAGCTTTACAGCATTACGGATGGGTCAACTGTACTCAGACACTGTTCCAACTGAACCCGACATGGGTACATTTGGAACGAGAAAGCTTCTTGTGTTTATGAGCTAATTGTGGCAAATATGACCTACTTATGGTTTTATAATAATGATTCATATTTTAGTAGACAAGTAAAGGAAATGTCATATGAAAAAAATCACTTCTTTTCAATTCCTAGTTTTGGAAACGCAAAAAGTGTACCCTAGGTGTATTTTCTGGACATGTACCATGGTAATTGTTGAATTACATTGGAGTGCAGTGTAAACACAATCTATATCAATCAGTAAAAAGTATCAAAACAATAGTGCATGGTATTATTTCAGTGTACCACAAACCTATTAGGCTAGCTATCTGATGCTAAAGCCACAGGACTTTTTTTGAAGAGTAGGCCTACATTCACAGTAGTGACAAAAAATGTGTATTTGGAATACTGTGCTATTACCATTGTACTTTTTCTGTAAAGAATATTAACTTTTTAGTTTTACTTAGGCTAGTACTTTGTTATGATCTCTTTATGGTTCTATGGACATGGTGGTAATCATTTCGTAGGCCTGACCATAGTACCGCCAGAGTATTTAAACTTCTTTCTTACTTTCATCAAATCGTCCTTATCTCTATTTTTAGCCGTTGTCCTGCTATTCTGGAATTCATTGCTGACTGGCTGCTGCCGAGCAGAATCCTTTCAGGAATGTCTGGAACTTTCTCAAACCACTACAGAGAGAGAAAGCGAGTGAGAGGTTGAGCCGAGGGGCGAGAGGGAAGAAGAAAGCAGATGTGTCTGTTCTTCTGTTGTGGACTACACAGTAAGTCTGAATATGTGCGAGTGCGATCAGGTCTTCATCTATGAGCTTACACGTGTCTTGGATTGATTAACATTAGCACGTGTGAGATGACTCGTCTTTCTGTGTGTGTGGTCCATTTAGCGATCAGCCATAATATCTCACAGATCATGGATCAGTGTTTCAGCATCAAAGAACAAGTTCAGAGTAAAATCGGGCCATCCAGCCCACTTGTTGATAACAATCTGTCCCGTGGGTCAGGTTTTGCCTAAATTGCATATTTGTAGCTTAGAAACAAATCCCGCCTTTATTTGTCTTTCTACATTTCCATTTTTTGAAGATTTAAGGAGACATAATGACATCTCTGGCAAGTAAATATAGCGAGCCCATTGGTTTTTAAGGGGCCATTTTGACAATGGGACTCCTAAGGAAGTTGATTACTGGACACACCCAGAGAGGACTGTAGTAGAACAACTGTATTTGGGTCGGTCTGGTTTGTGCAGAAAGTCTGCTAAATTTATGTTTTTTTTTTTCTCTCTCTCTCTCTGGCACGCGGCAGAAATGGTCTCTTGTTCTGTTTCCTTGGGTCTTGGAGAGCAGCTCTGGATCAAATTAAAGCTGGCAAAGACAGCTGCCGCTCCTTTATATATTTCTCCCTGCAGATCTTGTCTCTCTTGTTCGTGTGCACTTTTCCATACTCTAGTCTTGCGTAAAATCTTTGACCTGCTTAAAGGGGTAGTTCACCCAAAAACAAGAATTCTGTCATCATTTACTCACCCTCATATTGTTATAAACCTGTTTAACTGATCCAGATCAGTGATTCAAGTGGTTCTTGTAGAATGTCAAATAGATGTAGAATAAATACACTCAAATAAAGTAGACACTGATATCAGCTTTGAAATGATCTGTTTATTGAGTTGGTTTTACACAGATTTGGTTTTGTGGAACAAAACACTGCTGGCTACTAGTGAGATATCTCCACCAAACAACAACCAAAGCAGCTGAATACACAACCAAAGCTTTATAACACAACCACAATGCACCATCTTTCTGTTATTTTGCTCTTCCAGTTGTCTTTCAGTGTTTGTTTGTGTCTAAACACACACTCACACATGCACACTTTGTATGAGTGCTGTTAAATGAAATTAAATGGCTTCACCACCAATAAATAGAGTATAAAAATGCAATTATAATCATTTTATTATCAAAAAATTGAACAAAAAAATCATAAAAGATAGCAAAGGCACTGAACGAAAAATACCTTGGCAGTCCAGGATTTTCAAACTGATACCAAACCCCCAAAAAAGATTATGGCATTGACCAACAAAAGTAATTAACCATAATAAAACAATGCATAAATAACATAATACTAATATCCAGTCAAGTTTTCCTCTATGCTGACTAAAATGCACCAGGTATTTCCAGTTTGGCTGAAAGCATGTTTGCATTTGATTTGTAATGGCCGCTCTTATAATCTCAGTTACGATGGCACTATGGTTAGCAATGGCACATTTGAGTGGATGCGCATCTTTGTCCTAATGTATTAAGACAAATGAGTTTGATAGCGAATATCGTGACACCAAATATTGGGTCAGATCTGTGAGGCGGCGTTTGAGATTTCGAACACATCAAATGACCCTGATAAAACTGCAGTAGTTGAGATTGACCGTCTGTTTATGCAAATGCTATACATTATCATTAGCACTGCATTACATGTTTGCACTGAAAACCTGTAAAATCCAGGAGAGATCGTTGATTATACGCACAACGTCCTTCTGTAAGGTAAATCAATAATAACGATATTTTGGAGAATCAAAAACAAGCGCAATAACATAAAAATACTAACATAGTATAATTTGATCACTGAATCCAGTTGACAATACAATACAATACAGAAATGCAGTACGATACGATACACATTAGGTGTGTCTATAATATCTACCCAGGACCTCCTTTGAACAAAACGGCTCCCATTATATTTTTTGGCGCAAAATGTATTTTCCATTCCAAGCTTACTCTGGTAATCTTGACATTTCTACCCATAAACACCTTCTTTGGTACAAAATACTTCCCTTATCCTTTCATCTACTTTCTTCATCTCACTATTTCTACACTTGCACTAGTCTTTCTTCACATGTAGCAAAATACAACGCTACATCACACTTTCCAGTGAATAATTCTGTGTCCCTCTTACTGGAAAAGTGTCCTCCATCCATAAAAGCTTTCATGAACATACCTTGTTAAATACCTCTTTCTACCACAGCTACTTCACACGTACCTTCTAATAACATTTAGACAACAGCCTAGCCTTAAAACTAAAATTGCACTTTCATTTGTCTGATATTCTGCAGGTAGACTACAAACAAAGGACTAAAGATTCTGAAACAATAAAGCTTCTGTGCCATTAAACCTACAACACAGAGAAGCTCTCTCGTCCAAACATGTCTCTAAAGAGCCTTTGGAATTTGCTGCCTCATTATGGCTTTGAAACTAATCGGTCTAGCTTCTCTGTGTTTTATTTTAGCCCTAACAGGAGTGTTTTGGGCATCAAAGTTCAACAGAGAACCAATAATCCGTTATTGTTAGAGCTGAGCAATTATGATCCCTAAGCATCAACAGATAAACCCCGGGAGAGACAATGTTCCTACAGACAAAAACCTTTGGAAATAGTCAAACAAGCTTGTCTTCTCCTGAAACATTCTTCAGAGCTGAGCTTGTGTCTGACATTTCTACCTTGTGTTAAACCTTGTTAAGGTGAAGTTGTCCAGAAACCCCAAACAGTCACCTAACCCAATCAAGAAACCACAAGAGTATCATTCCAGAGAAACACATGCTGCATGCACACATGTTCCTGTCAGGACTCAATCAGAAACAACCAACCCAGCATGCTGGAACTTCTGGAAATAAACTCCTTTTCAAGGTGATCGCAGACTGACTATTCTTCTTCTTGAATAATGGACTGTAAAGCACTGGTCTCTCGTTAGTAGTGGGGCAAACTGAACCTTGAAATCAGGTCGTTTTGTAGGGTAGGCTTTGTGCTCAGAGATCCTGGGCCTCTTCTAAGCATTCAATACAAACTCAAAAATAAAATAAAATAATAAAACAAAAATATTAAAACGCTGTTCATCTGATGACAGCTTCCTCTGGCATCTCTCTCCACCTTAAGGAAATGACATACATAATTTAACTTGAATAAAAAAAATTAAAAAAACAAAAAGGCACTTCTATAAGTCCATAGATATGATTCTACTCATAGGATCAATATGATTTTGATCGTTACATATACAGTTTAAATGACATATCGCAATAACCAAGAAAGAAATATAACACTTATATATGTCAGTTCCAATCAAGGACAAGGAGAGATTTGGGTTTTCTTATGCCTTCCAGTACTGCCAGACCACACCAGTTTTGTATCACTAAATCTACAAAACATATTAATAAATAATACACAACAACAGTTCATTTGGAGCAAGACCCTGGTTTCTTTGTTTTTTTTTGGAAGTAAAGACCACAAACGACATGTGCTCTGTGAGAGTTTTAAGGTGCTTGATAAACTCCGATTGGCTCTTAGTTTTGTATCATCAAGGCTGCCGTTATATGATGCCTTATTGTGATGCTAACTCACCTTTTACTTAATATGTAAACATTTAATTTTTGCCTGTAGGGGGATAATGTCACAGAGTACCAACTTAAATTTGACTTACTTCAAACCCTTAAATCCCCCAAGGCTGTAGTTCCCCAAGTTGTATTTGATACAAATTTTGAATATGTATAAAATTGGGTATGGTTAAGGTAAGGAAGGAAAGGGTAGGATTAGGGATAGGTTTGGGAGTTAGGTTTAAGGTTTGGTTGTACACAACCTCCAATATCATCCCATTGAAAAAGGACTCACATTCATAGAATCCCAGTTTTGCACTGGTCGTCAACAACATGCCAAACAAACACCTTCCACTTGCTCCTCCTTCTTTCTTTCTAGGCCCCTCTCAACCGGCCCTTATCTCTATGACAGATTGTTGCTGATGTCCAGAGCTTGTTGGTACACCTGAGTCATATCATCAAGATCTCCTAACAGAGAGAAGCTGCTGTTATCCCCTGGAGAGCCCTGTGTTCCTCGACTGAATTTCCCACTATGTAGGGGAGGAGCTGCCTGGAGACCTTTAAAGTTGGCCAGCTGGAGAAGGTTTTCTGCAGACACGCAGCCTCTGATGTTGGGGCAGGTTCTGGTTGGGGGCCAGTCAGCGCTGCTGAATGAACTGTTGGTGATGGTGTCGCTATCCTCCCTTACAATACTGGATGGGCGACTCTGACTGCGAGATAAACCTGAATCGCCAGATGCTGGTTCCCCAAGGACACTCATAGGAGGAGCACCGCTGTATGTAGAATACTTTCCGTTGCGTTTCAAGATGCCTTTTCTACCAACTGCTCGCTTTGGTGGTGAGCTGGCGGCGAGAGGTGTAATGTTGCCACCTAGCAGGTCAGAGGACTCACTGCGCTCTGGGGAAGAATAGTACCCTGATTCCCGTTGTTGGTTGTTCTTTAGGATTCCCTTCTTAGGAAGGATGGAGACTGTCTTCGTAGGAGAGCTGCCTGTTAGCCCCTGCTCCTCCTCGCGCTCTTCACCCTCAGGCCCAGATTCCTTCTCTGGGGTTCCCACACCGGACTCTATCTCCTCCAGACTTGGAGAGCGCTGCTCTTCAGAGGTTCTCGTCTTCAGGATGCCCTTTGGTCTCTTGAGGCCCAGGTTGTCCTCTCCATTACAGTGGGACACTCCAACATCATTCTCTTTCTTGGACTTTTGGGTCGTTGACGGACAAGCAGGAATGGTTCGGACCGGATGGCTTTAGTGGCTCGTGGTTCGGTCCGGTTCTGCCAGTCAATGAGACGAGCCAGCATGGGCGAGCCAGCATCCCTTTGCGATTCACAGTCACACACACTGGTCTTCCATCCCCAGTTTACCCACCAGTGATTGGCGATGTCTTCCACAGTGGCCCGCCGCTCAGGGTTGACCATCAGCATCCAGCGGATCAGACCACGAGCATCTAAACAAAAGACCAGATTCTTGCTTAGCATAATCAGAGACAAGTTTACCAGAATACACATTTCTCTGTACAAAATGCATTCTGAACTTTGTCTAAAAGAGTTCAATAGTTCCAGTACCTGATGACTGGGATGGTTCTCGATACTCTCCATTGCTGATTTGACGAATTAGATTTTTGTGGTCCCCTCCATCGAATGGCATACTGCCATAGACCAGCGTATACAGCAACACACCCAGAGCCCAGCTGTCCACCTACAAATAATGAATGGCATTGATGTCAGCTGACTCTGAAAGAACATTGAGTTACTGCTAAATGTTGAATAAACACTACAGATATCCTGTCATACGGAGGGGGTGATGGAAATCACTTGACAAGACTGGGTTGATAAGACTGTGCTTTCAAGCAAGAATTTATTAATAGCACAACGTTTTGGACTTTTTTGGAAAGCAGTAGGAGCAGGAACAGCATTAGACTGTACCAGTATCCCACTTTTACTGGTTTCAGGGTGTTTTTCAGCTTCAACACTATATGCTATCATGCTTTGAAGCATTCTGTTACACAACATATCACCCTGTCAGTTATGTAAGTCCTGTGGAGGGTGGGGTGAAAGGACAAGGTATGTAGGCTAGAAATCTCATGACCGCCCCAGCAGCCTGAATGGTTTTCTAGATCCTTGAGTTGTCAGTTCACAGGAAATCACTTATTGGACCTGAGTGATTGTTAGCTCAAGGCGGCCACCATGGCAAGATACTTTATTGATTGAAAGGTTTGGCTTTTTGATTACATCCTCTACATTGTAGTGTTTTCTCTACCCCGAGGAAAATTGCAGCAAATGATTGCATGCTTAAGTCTATAAAGTACACTGAACTACTTCTATCTTAAAATGCCCTGGGCTGTATATCACAAGAGAGAGCTCTAAAGAACCTTTTAACTCTGACCCAGGATTGACATATATAATCAGAGATACTTGGAGAAAGAAACTCCAGCTGCTCTCCACATTCATTGGGGAAGCACAAGCGTGTGTTTGCCTAATCCAAGGGGTCTGTGGAAGGATAATCCCATCAAAGAGCAGAACGAGGCTTCACTAACCACACATACTGACTCTGATAGATCACAGCCGCTCACAGTGGATTTCACACGCTAACGTAATGAAACCGTGGGGTGTTTAATTTATGATGATGCAAACCTTAAGGGTTTATGCATGTGCATCACGTCATGCAGGCCTGTAGTAAACCATTCCAGCATGTTTTTATGACCCTGGAAAGAAGTTCAACATAAAGTGTAGCTTTCTTTATCTGAGCATGCCTCACCTCTGGACCATGGTACGGTCTGCCGTTGACGATCTCCGGGGACGCGTACAGTGGACTACCACAGAAGGTCTGGAGGAGCTTGTCTTTATGATACAGGTTGGACAACCCAAAATCAGCAATCTGTATGAACAAACAAACAAGTTGTTCTGTTTTAGAGAACCAGTGTAGCTCAAATGTAATGTTTTCATGAGGAGTTTCATTGTTTCATTCAACGTTCTACTCATGTTTCATAAATAAAGCCCATCATTTTCACATATTTACATTGAAATCCTACTGAATCCTAATGAAAACAATATACTGTTATTTGGGGTGCACTAATGGATGCACTAATCCTAATGTGTTATACTTTACAGTATGGATGTGAATTTCGGACTAGCCACTGTTTCAGGGCCATTCTAACTTTTAAAAAAACACACAAAAAAACGTTCTCACCTTTATGTTACAGTTTTCATCCAGTAGCACATTTTCCAGTTTCAGGTCCCGGTGAACAACACCATTCTGTAAAGAAAACATCAGAATACATTTCAGACATTCAAGATAATATTATCATAGCCACCAGAATACGACCAAATAACCACTGACATCTGTTCCACAAACACTATCTCTAATTACAGTTCGGTTAAGACACCAGCTCTCGATTGGAACATGATTGTGCAGTTAGTCCTTGTGTTTTCAAACAGCATTTGGGGTTATACAGCACACCCGGAAACCCAGTCACAAGGGGTTTAAGATCTGAGAGAGTTCATTACAGATGTCTGATGACCATGAAAGACGCATGTGTTCAACATGCACAGCTTTTAGCAGATGGACTATAAATTGACAGTTTTACAAGGCTGCTTTCTTGTGTTGTCTGGCGGACCCCACCCGAAAATCCCCCTACACAATGTGGTTGCCCATGGTGATGATGACTTATTACCCTTCCCTCTGGTGTCTGGGAGCTCCCCTGCCCTGAAATATGACATCACGTCATCTTCAGCTGCAAACCAGCCCACCCGGTGCAGGTCCACGGAGACCTTGATTGACTCTGAGCAGTGCATCATGGGGGAACAGGACTGTCTCATTTGTTACATGTGATGCAAAACTCGAGGCTAGGTTTCAAAACCTAGTGATCGGCCTAATTAGACGGCATTTTGATGTGCTGTTCTATAAGGAATGTGAACGCAATCCCACAATGCATTTCAACAAGCACAGTGACAAAAAAAATCCACCCAGAGAAATGTCAGTGGCCCTGACCCAAATGGCACACTTCATATGCCCTTTCGGTCTTGTGGACTTACAATGGCTGCTGCATGCAAGTCCATTAAACCGGTGTCCGATTTGTCATTTTAGGTTTCAGAAGGGTGCTCTTGAGCACCTTCTTTGCGGTCGATATGTGCGCAGTTTTGCAGAGCATTGCACTGAAGCGAGCTCCGCAGTGGCATTACGTCACGAAAGTGCGGACTTGTCTTTGTATAAATATTCACCGTGTTGAATTCTATTCACAATGGGGTTTTTTTTCATTTAGTATTTGTTTGGGTTCATTTAAAAGAAAAGGTCTGATTGTAAGAAACTGGAAAGACCTTATTCACAGAAATGTACAGTTGGCTGGTTTATTACTCCATTGCAAGCTCTGCTAAAAGCTGAAATGTGTAACCCATGATGAAAAGCTGTTTCACATCATTTGTCTGTTCCAAGATTCCTC